>NW_021025388.1:483839-524051 GCF_004153795.1 Camellia sinensis
TCCCCGCCACCACCCCTCACCATCCCCCTACCACCACCATCCACCACCCGTCACCACCAGCCACCCACCCGCCGCCACTACCCACCCGCCGCCACTACCACCCACTCACTACCACCCGCCATCACCACCCACCGCCACCAGCTACCTACCACCCACCGTCACCACTTTCCACCACCACTTGCCATTTCTCACTCTTTTTTATATTTTTAAAATTTTTAAACATTTTGTCAATTATCAAACGCGTTTGTAGTCTATGTTTTTCTAAAAATAAACGAAAACCAGTTTATAAATTTTTTGTAAATATAAACTGAAAACGTAAACATTACCAAGCACACCCTAATCATTTATTATACAGTGGTCTTTCTTAATAGAAAAACATAAATGAAGAGGCAACAATAGAATAATATCCTCCTCCTTTAACCCACAAACAAATTGTTCATCTTCAATGAAATTCTAACATCCTACACAGTACATGCCAAATTTACACAAAAATCCATGTCAACCATATGTGACTTTCACCAACATATGCAAAGATACTAAATTAAATCATTGCATTTAAATGTAGAACATTTTCAAATTCACTTTACGCTCCACACTCATGCAGAGGTCCAATCTTTTACATTGATAGAGACTTCACAAAAATGTTAAAAATCCACTGAAGTACATATCAGTAGGAAGCTTACAAAAGTGCTTAACATGTACAATATACTTTGCAAGTGAATTTTCAATTTTACAAAATATATGCCATATAATGTCTTCAAACTTATTATTTTTACGAAAAGTACTTGGACGCCTCTCTAGTGCGTCGACGCCTTCAAACTTGTTCTCTATCACATTCTGAAATGTCCATGTATCAACTTCTGTGTATTTTTTCCATTGAGGAGCATGCACAATAGTCTAATATTTAAAAAACAATAACATTAGCATATTGAAACAATACGGAAAATAGATAATGAAACATAATGGATTAAAGATACCTTATTACAATTCCATTGGACCAATGTAGTCATATTTATCCTCTTCAGCTCCGTAGCTTTTTGAACCCAATCCTACAAAAGTTCACTTTGATCATAATTACAACACAATTTTACATGAAATACACTAGGTCAGAAATGAGTCATGTGACATTTTATTAGGGAAAAGAAAAATAGGGAAAGAAGCTCAATCAAACTGCTAAGTAAATAGTATGGAAATGAACAACCTTTTCCTTCCTCTAATCAATAATCAATTTAAAGACACTCGAAGTCCAAACTCCAAGCTAATTTGAAGAAATAAATCTATTTTGAACTAAGTTAGAAGTTAGAGTTAAAGACCCAAAATACAAGAGAAGCAAATCAATTTCTAGCATATATTCAGAAACTTCAATCCCATATCCTACTTGACTATAACTCTATAGTTTTTGAAAATCTATATAAATACAACAAATAGTTGGTGTAGATTACAGATATAAGTAGGACATTTCCTAAAGAACTTGAAACACTTTTAAGCAGGACATAGTCGTACTTCTTTGGATAATACAAAAAAAAAAGCCCATTATTGACAAAAAAATAATTACAAAATAACATAAGCAAAAAGCCATAACTATATAAGAAGCCACAAATTAAACATTCTAGACTAATCCAAGAGAAAACACCACTGAAGATAATGTGTAAAGCTACTTACCAGTGTTGGTTGTTCCTAATGTGCTAATTTTCCCCCAGTTCCACAACCCATTCTAAAATGTCCATCTATCAACTTCTGTGTATTTTTTCCATTGAGGAGCATGCACAACAGTCTAATATTTAAAAGATAATAACATTAGCATATTGAAACAATAAGAAAAATAGATAATGAAACATAATGGATTAAGGATACCTTATTACAATTCCATTAGACCAATATAGTCATATTTATCCTCTTCAGCTCCATAGCTTTTTAAACCCAATCCTATAAAAGTTCACTTTGATCATAATTACAACACAATTTTACATGAAATACACTAGGTCAGAAATGAATCATATGGCATTTTATTCCACAAGATTAAAACTTAGGGAAAAGGAAAATAGGGAAAGAAACTCAATCAAATTGCCAAGTAAATAGTATGGAATTTTACAAAAAGTACTAAATTTTCTTTCCATTAATCAATCATCAATTTGAAGACACAGCAAGTCCAAATTCCAAGCTAATCTGAAGAAGCAAATCTATTTTGAACTAAGTTAGAAGTTAGAGTTCAAGACCCAAAATACAAGAGAAGAAAATCAATTTCTAGCATATATTCAGAAATTTCAATCACATCCCCTACTTGACTATAACTTTATAGTTTCTAAAAATCTATATAAATATAACAAATAGCTGGTGTAGATTATAGATATAAGTAGGACATTTCCTAAAGAACTTGAAACACTTTTAAGCAAGACATAGCCGTACTTCTTTGGATAATACACAAAAAAAAAGCCCATTATTGACAAAAAAATAATTACAAAATAACATAAGCAAAAAGACATAGCTATATAAGAAGCCACAAATTAAACATTCTAGACTAATCTAAGAGAAAACACCACTGAAGATAATGTGTGAAGCTACTTACTAGTGTTGGTTGTCCCTAGTGTGCTAATTTTCCCCTAGTTCCACAACCCCTTCCATGGGTCTCTCTCCTAGGTCTCTTATTATATACTCTCTGTATATCTTGTGCTACTGCACGTACGACTCCCTCATCGGCTTGTGGGGAAGGTGGTTGCCCATCACAAATTGGTGCAGTAGAAATATTTGACACCACATCCAGCAAAGCTTGAGATACCACACTGAGCTGTGAAACGCCCTTATTCAGTGCACTACTATCATGTTCTATAGCTCAGCCTCAGCCTCGGTCTTTACTCATACTGCCACCTCGGCCTTAACGCCCGCCATGACCTCTATCCCTACCTGTTCTTCTGGTAGGGACATGGACTTGGGCCTTCTCCTCTCCCTTAATATGGAAGTCTTCGGTAATGAGTGGATCAGCACGGTAGCTTAAGGTTATATGTGGGATAGGAGATCATGCTACCATTGTCTCAACAAAAGTGGTTTGCGGTGGTGTGAAAGATGAAGGTACAGTCAAATGGTCAGGTCCGGTCAATGTCGAAGCAGAGGGAATCATATTAGGTAGACATACAGTAGACAGTGGTGCTAAGAGAGTCAATGGGCTACCAACCTTTGTCTTATATGGGGGTGGTGACCAAGAGGGGCCCAATATATGGCCATGGTTTGTGGAAGTATGTTGGGACATGAGAGGATATAGCTGTAACTTGCTTTTCGTGCTCCTTTCGAATACGACTAGCCCTATAGTTTGGACTCTCGTGGTTTTGAAGGAAAGATTGGGATGTATAATGGGTACGTTGAGGTAGGGAAGTCTGCGATGTAGGCATTGCTATAGATGGAACATGAGGTGACAAACCCATGGAAGGCCCCTCACCAAAGTGTTCCACATCGAAATGGTCAGATTGATGTGCATGATCTGCGGTAGGATGATGTGGAGGCATTGATGTGGATGGCTCGGTGGATGGAATATTTGTGGACGGCATTGATGTGGCTGTAATATCTACTCCCATAAAAGGATCCTTGCTAAAGTGGCCAAAATCTAGTCAGTCATGTTAGTGTGCTTGTTGCAAACCATCGTACAGTAACTCCCGTATCTTACCAATGGCGTCCAATGCCTCTCTACCATCACGTCTAATATGGGCAACGTCTGTCAAGTGATATGCCTTCGCAGCTCTACAAATTTGTAATGAAATGTACTTATATTACGTAACCACCAATACCAACTTAAACATACAAAAACTTTAGGATATGTAGTTTTGTTACTTTATAAAGAACTTGCCAATCCCTCTAAACTACCCCCGACGCCTTGGTATCCGAACGCAGCAATGTCACTCGGATTACTCAATACTAGACGTGTATGACAGCGAAACCATAACATGTATGGGTCGGAAGATATAAGCACTTCATCGCTCATCTCAGTGTGGACAATGGTGTTACTTCTGTTGTTCCAATCATCTGTAAACTTCTGGTATTCCTTTGCCCACATTTTGCCACGTCTATCTCTAAAATGCATCACTAAGTTCGGGTCAAAGCAATCAGGCACACCCTGAACTTGTCTAAATTGTCTAAGAACCTGGTTGAGGAGATGCCAGTCAACGATATCGAAGTATATAATTGGCACTCGTGCCATCCATATGTCTCAGCCAACGGTACAATACGATGGGAAGCCGGTTATGATGTCATCATCTCTCCCGTAAGTCTCCCATATGAACTGAAATAACGATGCAATAATTTAGAGAGCGATCCGTAGACCGGAGGTTTACAAACACGAACCTATCAATTGACATAAAAAAACTACAAACCTCCCCCCTATCATGCGGTCGAACTAGTCCCTGAAGATGACACTAACATTAGTCGATATTGTCCCATAACTAAACGGAACCCTCCACCTACAAGCTCTCGGGCCAGGTGTTAACAACTTGGTTTGGACATTGTAGGCCCTGACCCCTAATTATCTCTTATATCCACATATGAATTGGGTTACGAGCTTCCAAAACAGGTTCATTTGTCACTATGAACTGAAGTCATGATTTTGAAGGACTAATATCTAAATGAAGTTGCATGAGTTTTTACAAAGTTTATGTATTAAATGTATTTTTGATAATTTTGTTAGTTACTTTAATGTATTTTTGATAATTTTGTTAGTTACTTTAATGTATTTGTCAACGTTTTTTGATTTGTTTAAGCAATTGTGCCAACAACTCAATGAAGGTGCTTTTTGAATAGTGATCAATGTTTGACAATTGAAATAGTGTATGTTTGACAATTGTAATGGTGTACACGAGTAGATTGGTTTGTGGAATTTCTTGTGATGGGTTTGCTTTCATTCTCTATGCTATGTTATTATAAGGTGTTTCTATTTCTATATTTAATTCTCGTCACCTACTATTGAAGAAATTTAATATTAACTTCACGACATAGTTATTGGCTGAATAATGTTCATTTTAGTTAAAGCATGTATCACTTTATATTTTTTGCTAAATTTTGGCTGACAAGTAGACAAATGTCACTCCATAGTTTCTAGTATTTCCCTAAAACCATGAATAATAATAATTTCTTCTTATTTGAACTCTTTATTTCTTTGTTGCCAATAAATAGTAGTTACCTTCTTCAAGGATAGGCTGATCATTGTCGGTTAGACTAACGTGATTTTTAAGTTGGTCATGTTGGTAGGGAAGTACATAAGTGAGGGAGGTGCATGCAATTCTTAATTATTTAAAAGTATAAATGACACTGAAATCCTTTCAAATTTAGAAATAATATGCACTTAATTATCAATTATATCATAAGTACGGTGTGTTTTTTTAAGGCTTTCAACACTTACCCTCTTTTTATCAATAACTGTTAGTCAGGAATAATTTTTTTTTTTGATTACTTTGAAATACATAGCTTATGTTTGGTTTAGCAGTGGAATTATGATTTGAGTGTGGAGTTGTGATTTGAGTGTCAAATTGTGAGTTTAGTTTTGAGAAAGGAAAATTTTCTTTGCTTAAGAGTTTTCAAAAGAATTTTGAAAGGAGTTTTTCAATTTTTAATTTTGAAAAGAGTTTCAGTTTTGAAATGAGTTTTGAGTTGTTCAATTTAGAGTTGTGGTTTAAAGTTTTTGGATCTATTTTTTTGAAATAGTACAAGATGTTTTAAATGAAAAATTCTATTTTCATAAATTTTTTAATATTTTAAAAAATACAGCAAAAAGATGGTCCTGAAATATAGTGCACATTAACATAAATAAAGAAATAAGAAAGTCTGTAAATATTGTAAAAAAAATAAATCCAAAATATTTTAAAAGACAACTCAAAAGTCAAAATACAAGTCAAATCTATTTTGAAAACTGATAACCAAACAAATTTGGAAGGTTCATCTTTATTTGAAAGCTTCATCTTTAATTGAGTTAAACTTATTGTATTGGACGTTTTACCTTTAATTGAGTTAAACTTATTGTTGGATGCATTGTTTTTTTTTATTTTCGTTGTGACATTAAAATGTAAAGGACAATGTTGGAAAAGATGGAAACTTGTCAAATGTTGTGTTTAGGGAAGTCCAAAATGTAAACTCCATGTCTTTCAGATGAACGCATGGCATGGAAATAGCTATATATTAACTTTTAAAGTTTTCACAATGTAACTCATTTTCAAGCTGATGCATGAGTTTGTTGTAATTGTTGGGGTTACATTGTTAATATTCATATTTTATATGATCTATAGTGAGAATGATGATACTTAATATATGAAAATTTTCTGTTGTCAAAATTATTATATTTGGATTACAATGACGATAAATGTTATTTACTGTCTTAGGAAATGGCAGCATACTATGTTGTGTTTGTAGGGAGGGCACTCGGCATTTACGTAAGCTGGGCAGAATGCAACCAACAAGTTCAGCGATTTGCTGGGGTTGTATACCAAAGGTATAGGCGCACAATGAATAGATTAATTATAGGAACAAATGCGTACATGGTCAACCCGGTGAAACATAATGTGGAAGTCAACTTGATAAAATGGATGCTAATGAATAGGAACATTTAGTAAACTACACATGTGCCAATTTCAATGGTATTAGGCTTCAAAAATCATGTGGTCCATTGTAGCTTACTGTTTTTTCTTTTCACCTGGTGTTATTGTTACTTTTGTTGTAATGGGTATTATGAAATTTTTGTGATGTAATTTATATATACCAATGGTATTTTTTTTCGTTTTTGCTTCATCATGTAACTTGTATCTAAGTAGGTGTATGATTATGGACAGGAACTTATGTAATGAAAATATTTGGTTGGAGTTGATGTTACTGTGATTGAATTGGTTTCGCTTATTTTATAAGAATGATGTTGTGCAATGAATGAATGAATGAATAGATACGTTATTTGTTATATTCAATTTCTAGTCTATTTTTTGTGAGAATGAATGGGTTATTTTTTTTATATTCAATGAATAATGATTACATTTTTGGATTGTCACTGTTGAACAGATGAACGAGTTCAGAAAATGTTTTTTTCCCCTTAAATATTTATTGTCAACATTTTTCTGATAAAACTTAATACAGGATATACAAAGTAACTAATTTACTAATTACTTGTATGGGTAGAAAAACAACATAACTAAAGTTGCAAATGTAACACTTTAGAGTTACATAGCTAGTTGAAACATAAGTTTCCCACAAAAATAAATTGTGGACACACTGAACTTAACACACACAATACATAAACATAAAACTACGATTACAACACTTAACAACTACATAGACAAATATTAGACAAAAAATGTGACAAACTCATTATCGAAAGACTTAATTTAACACGCACACACTACATAATTATGGAGAACCTAATATAATTTAGTACAAACATAAACACCTAATCTGCGCTGAAATCGACAATCTCAGAGTCCGAATAATCCGAAAGCTCAGGATCAGAGACAAGTGTAAGACCCTCCATGATTGCCTTGATAGCCTCAGCATTTGGTTATGTTCCGTTCTTTTGGGTATCCTTCTGAACTATATATAGTTGGATATTGCGGGCTAACCTACGGTGCATTTGAGAAATCTCATGTCGTAGTTTTTCACATAATTGATCAACATTATCAGGATTTTCCTTTTGGATCTTAACAGAACGTGCTTTCGGCACCTGTAGCCGATTTTCCCGACATAATCTTTCCATTTGTACTTGCTCTATAAATAGTGCGGGCCACTTGAAAAAAGTAGTGTCTACTAAACCATATCCTATTTGATTATCAGATGGATCCAGACATGAACCTCCTTCAACTCGATAATACTCGGGCATCATAAAATGTCATTTCCCAAACCTATCACGATAACCACAAGAATAATCTAAAAAAGGTTCTATTGTTTCATCGTCAGCATCGCCATGTCCCCTTCCCCTTCCCCTCTTCGTTGCGAACTCGCACCTCTTTGCAAGTTCTACCACCTCTACGATTCCTACTCCCTGCCATGAATCGTGTAGCTATGTGATTTTTTGTTAATAAATCAATGATAGTTTTGTAGGGCGAACTGAGTTGTAAGGTTGCGTCTTTACCTTCACTCCTTTATATAGTTGTTTATGAACACTATTGCCATGTGCTCATATTTATGTCACTTAGAAAGGATGACATGACCCATATGCCATATTCCAACACGAACTGAGAAAGACATTATAAGGAAAAAAAACAAAGAAAATAAAAGCCTCTGCACAAAGTCACATGACATGACAATCCCATATATACCAACAAGATGAGTTGTCACCGTAAAGAAAAAATAAAGAAAATTAAAGCCTATGCCCAAAGTCACGTGGGGCAGTCACTGTTGCCACGTGACTTTGTCAATTTAATAAAAAAATGGAGAGGGGTGTTAGAAAGGCAACTATAATTATTTTGATTATTTGTTATGTCTGAAAAAGTCAGTGAACAGCTAATTATTTTGACAAATCACTGCTCTAGTTGATAGGTAAATGAGTATTCAAAATTACACAATTCTATAAAAGTAAATAATGCATCATTGGTTAATACGATCAACGATTATTAGTCAATCTTGCAGCCAACTCCATTTGATTTTATTCTTTAATTTGTTAATTTCTGGAAATGCCAATTTGTACTTATCTTGCCTGTTCGATGTGACTACTCATTGTAACAAAGAAACAAAACTTTGTTCGAAGTTACAATAGCCATGTTAATTGAGCATGTCATTGTGGGATGAGGAGTGTCTAAAATGCTATTACAAACTATTTCGATTATTTATTAAGTCTGTTAAAGTCACTGCATCACCGAGTTACATGGACGGATCATTGCATGACTTGGCAAGTCACTGCATGTTGACAAGTCACGAACCATTATAGCATTTTATCTTACACCCTCCTCTGCTTGATTTTATGCTTTAATTACTAATTTTTTGAAAACACCATTTTGTACTGAAATCGTAACTTCGAAGTGACTACTCATTGTATCAAAAAAGCAAGCATCCATACGAAGTTTATTGTGCCCATGTGAACTTGACCAATTCATAGCGGGATGAATTTAATAAGTTTGTTAAAGTCACTGCATCATTGAGTAATTTTGGATGGATCAGTATACAAATTGACAAATCACTGCATGTAGACAAGTCACGAACCATTATAACATTATATCTTCTATCCTTCTCCATTTGATTTTATGATTGAATTTATAATTTTTTGAAAACACCATTTTGTAACAGCGATATCGTCACTTCGAAGTGACTACTCACTGTATCAAAAAAGCAAGCTCTGTATCAAAAGGACACTGTTTTGCTAAAGTCATTAATGCATCATTCGTTAATACGACCAACTATTTGTATTTTATTTTATAGCCACAACTATTTGAATTTATCTCTTAATTTTGAGTTTCTTGAAAATCAACTTTCGCATCTTCAATTTGTAATATTTAGGGAAACATTTACAAAATATGCTCGGCGATTCTTGTAATTACTGATCGTGGTCATTAATTCCTCTTCTATTGTTTGAGCCATTCTGCTCATGTTTTTTCGATACAACCAAACAATATTTGAATGCATGTTTTCCCCAAACAGTGTGACCCACGTTTAAATTAGGTATCCAAACAAGTAATCTTACACCCTCCACATTTCCCAGGAGATTGTCTATTGGGTTTGGCCGATTCTTGTAATTACTGATCGTGGTCATTAATTCCTCTTCTATTGTTTGAGCCATTCTACTCATGTGTTTTTCGATACAACCAAATAATATTTGAATGCATGTTTTCCCCAAACAGTGTGACCCACGTTTAAATTAGGTATCCAAACAAGCAATCTTGCACCCTCCACATTTCCCAGAAGATTGTCTATTGGGTTTGGCCGTACTAGATCAATGGAACATTGGTCCTAATGTGCCCATCCCAAGATCAATCCTAATAAATTTGTAAATCTCATGCACGCCCACTTAACCCAATAAATATGGACTATTAATTTTTTTTTAAAATTTTTTATTTTATTTTTCCTTCAAGGGCTATTAAATGTTTTACATATTTTTAATAATTATTTTAGTTTGGAACATTAACAAAATTCAATTGTAAAACAAATATGGCCTTTTAACAAATATATTTTTCTTTGCGTTCATTATTTTTGTAGTTTATTTTGTAACGAAATAATATAAAATTAATTTTAATAGTTACGACTTACAATTCTTGCACTTTGAAAATGAGAGTACACGTTGACTAGGAGAGTAAATAAAATCTTTATCTTAAACCTGAGGAACCGAATTTACGCTAAAAATTTGTATATTAACAAGCGGAGAGCTAATTCATACATCAGTAGTTAGAAAAATGATGGATGAAAATTAGCCCAATTTTACATACAGAAACAAAATATAGAAAACAATTAACTTTTCATTCTCCGTGAGACTGACAACAAGCAGTTCCACTTTATGCCATTGTTTCCAACTCTTGGTTTGCCTTTAACCGTTGGCCACATTTGCAATCTTCTTGAGAAGCAGAAATCCATCTCCGAGTACTATCTGCACAAGGAACAAGATTAAATATAATTCCTATCTAAACGCATACATATATGGAGTTATTAAACTAAAATAATACATATACAAGCATAGGTACCTTATTGCTAGTTAAAGAGAAAATAATACATTCAAAAAGCTGTGGACAATCTTACGTAAAAAGCATGACCATATTTTTGGTACAAAGCCCAGCCAACATGAATGTACAGATCCTGTCAAAGATAATTTAACAATCGAAGTGGGCCATATGTGTAGGTAGAAGACCAAATATCATCACAATAGTACATTGATATATTCAATAGATATTTTGGTTGAGCATACAATAATTTAAAACAAGTTTGCCCACAAGCAAGATATTATTTTAAAACTTGATGTTGAAATAAAAAAAGATATCCCTATTTTTAATTAAAGGTAAATAAAATTGGCTTCAAATTTAAAGGCTCAATCAAATGCAAGTGTATGAAAAGTAGGCATTAAGGGAACACAAACAGATGATGGAAAACAATAAGTCCATGAAAACCAAGTCACAAGCTAGGCAACAATTGTTACTAGGAAAACAATGTATCTACTCCATCAAATTCCAGAAGATCAAGCCATTGTATTTCAATACATTAAAGGAGTAAGAAAATTACCAACCAAACATTGAGTACTCATGCCAATATTAAAGAGATGACTCAAATTAAATTAAATTGTTAAAATTGTAGCAGTACAATGTTCAAGGTCGATAACATGCTAAGATTCCACTTTGTGCCATTTTCATAGAGAGAGAATCCCAGTACTGAGTAAGAAGCCCATATCTAACCCCACCCTCAAATGCCCTGCTGTTGAGAGCGAGAATCAAGAGTCGAAAAGGGCCAAGGCAGTGAAAGTGAATGTGAATGCGGATGAGGTTGAGGACACATTGAGCAAGATTACTATTGCTACTACTTGTACTCATGAACATGGATAGGATCCTTAATGAAAAGGAAAAAAGCATTCATGTCGGTAGAAGGGTCCACACCTTTGGTGGCAGTGTAGTCAATAATACCCTAGAGAATCGCAATGTCATCATTAGCACTCCACAACATCTAAAAAACACCTTCTTCAAAGCAAAAGTAGTACAAGTAGTAGCTGTTGTAGTCTTGTTCAACGTGTCCTCAACCCCATCCGCATTCACATTCACTTTCACTGCCTTTTCCCTCTTCGACTCTCGATTCTCGCTCTCAACAACAGGGCATTTGAGGGTGGGGTTAAATATATGCTTCTGACTCAGTACTGGGTTTCTCCCTCTACGGAAATGGCACAAAGTGGAATCTTAGCATGTAATTGACCTTGAACCTTACACTACAACATTTTTAACAATTTAATTTAACTTGAGTCATCTTTTTAATATTGGAATGAGTACTCGATGTTTGGTTGGTAACAAAGCTAGTTATGGAATCAGTAAAGTAAGATAACTTATGGTTTTTGGTTTGATCTTGACTGATATAGAAGAACACAAGTTTTTTTTTTTTTTTTTTTTTTTGGGTTGGAAGGAGTTTTATTAGTACTTAATAAGTTATGGATATGCAATATTTTTGTGTCATTAATACATTAGGCTGGGTTTTACTTCTAGTAAAGTATATTATGGCTTTTGGTTTGTTGATGATTGATACGCAAGTCAAGGATGTTTTTGATTAATTGTTTTGTTTTTGGTTGGGGTTTGGTAAATTAACTTATTATGAATATTTGGTATTTATGTTTCATATATAACAATATGCTCATTTTATTTTTGAGTACGTATGTGATTTTCTGTCTCAAATTTTCTTGTCCCTATGTTCCAAAACATTCATAGTTTGATTATATCTTCATATTTCTATATTTCAAAATTCTCACATCATCTAATAATTGTACGTCCTTTGAGACGAGCCTCATAGTAACAATTTAGCTTGTTTTGCTATAGCCATTGGTGCATGTTAATCAAAATGACAAATCACATTAATACTCCTTGTTTTGTATCTCATGTCAATTTTGGTCTATAGTTTTAAGTGTAACAAATTTGTTATTTAATTTTGCATATTTGTATTTAATTATTTCAATCGATAATAGCCACTGGACATTCTATACCAAAATTGACTTGTTTGGCCATTTCACAGAAGGCATAAGGGGAAATAATTTTTTTCACCTTCACCAAAAATTCCTTTCTACACCCATTATCCATAGCACAAGAGTTTTTTTTTTTTTTTTTTTTAAGGTATAAAGGCGTAATTGCATAAAGTGGATGTAGATAGAAATATTTAGGGTGTATTTGGAAGGTTTTTCAACCTCAGCATTATTCTCTCTTCTTTGCTATGTTTATCTTCTTGCTCTTCTCTTTGCATCTTTCTCTAACAAACTCAGGACCTCCATGGCCATTGCCACTTTAACTCACCACCACCATCACCCCAATATGCATCCGCCATACTTCCCTCTCTACTTGATGTAGTTCAAATTGTAGTTGAATTAGTTAGTGTACTACTATACTTGTTTATTATGTATATCCTCATGCCTATATATAGGTGTTTAAACTTCTAATAGTTTTTTTTACAAGATCAATGATAATGCTTACCAAGTCCAGTTGCCTTCCCATTGACTATGTCTAATATTTTCAATGTGCAAAACCTTGTACCTTAATTTATGAGTTATTCTTGAGGACAAGTTCTTTTAAGAGAGGAAGTACTGATGTAGTTGAAATGGAGTTGATGTAACGCCCTCGAAATAATAACATTAATCCCAACAAATAAGACATGCATTAATATGTAAAAGCTCCACATTCTTCCATTTATCAGAATTCCATTACATAAGTATTACATGTTAACAACAAAAGCAAATGCCCTAAGGGCTTACAGCTTTCCAAGTTAACACTTGGTTACAGCAAAAGCGTACTAACTCATACACATTAAGCCCTTGGCTTGAATTTACATGTAATACATCAAAAGTAAAACGACAAAAGTATGTCCGCCTCTAGCCTCCTAAGCTATGTCCTTGGAGGTGGCATGCTACCTGTACCTGAAAATGATATTCCCATATAGGGTGAGCCACAGCCCAGTAGAAATATACTAAACCAACCATGAACACTGACTAAAAATTAGCAATTGATAGATGGCCAACACTGATACATTCACATAAATCACATATTTATGTCATACGACTTATGAGTCCAAGTTACCTTTCATTTTCCCTTTTTCAACGGATAAGCATATAAGCACTACCCACATTACAGATATGTATAACAACAATATCCACATTCTCAGATAAGCAAATAAGCTATATCCACATTCTACAACAGATATGTATAACAACAATATCCACAGATAAGCATATAAGCTATATCCACACTTTACAAAGATAAGCATATGAGCTCTATCTTCACTTCTCTAGACAAGCATATGAGCTGTATCTACGGAGTTCATCCCCTATCTTCTCCCAACACTATCCGGTTTAGAGGTACATCCCCCATCTTCCCCTAAACCGCGGAGTACATCCTCCATCTCCTCCTCTACACATAACGTATACAAACACATTGGTCCTATATACAATTACTCAATACATGTAGTTAATGTATTCTATCAATCGTCACATTTCATGACACATTCCATTGATTAGTTTTCGTTTGCCTAATCATCATGCATTGTCTACAACAATCACGACTATCCTCCACCGATAGCGCAAAGCAGTTATTTCTAAACAGAAAATAAATGTACAAATGGATATTCAATCAACATTTCTTTTCCTCATTTCTCACCAATTAATTATCCCAATTAATTAAACAATGTAATTAGGCCATTTTCCATAATTACTATTTCAACCCTTAGGTTCCATTTTCATCAATGATTCAACAATCATTCTATTTTTCTATGCCAAACATGCATCTAGGTTTATTATGAATAAAACCCCAACTTTTGTAAAATTACACAAAAGCCCCAAACTTTCACAAAATTACCAAACCAACCCCAACATCTCAAAATACCAAAATTTAAAGACAAAATCCATAGAGAGGAGTAGGATATCCCTACCTCGAATTCAGAGCTCCAAAGGAGAAGAAGACAAAACCCAACGCGCTCCAAATCTCGAAATTTTCAGATTAAAATATAGCCCTCGACGATCAACAACCTTTTTGTAAAGGCCAAAGGTGAGCAAATCACTCCTACTAGATCAAAACCTAGAGAGAAGGTAGAGTTCTAGAGTGAGAGGCTCAACAATGGTGTTTTTGGAAAAGTAGGAGAGAGAAGAGAAAGTGAAAAAGTGATTTGAAAAGTCAAAACACGGAACTTAAACCCAGTCGGCCCGCTCGAGCGTCAAATTTTTTGTTCAATTTCTTTTTTTATTTAATTTCCAAATAGGTCGTTAAGGTATAGTGGTTTCATGAATGAACTTCTATGTTTAATTTTATGCAGTTTCAACTTCTATTTTTATTCAACTTCTATTTTTAGTCAATTTCCATCTCCATTCAATTTCTTTTTTTAGTTAATTTCCAGCTTCTAACTCCCCGCTCGAGCGGCACTCACACAACCCCGCTCGAGCGGCCAACCCCACGCTCGAGCGTCCAACACTGCACAGGAAATACTGGATGGGTGCAATCCCCGCTCGAGCGCCAACACCCCCGCTCGAGCGGACAGGTCAAAATCTGGGCAACTAGTTTTGGTTTCTAAACTCAACCAACCTGTAACAAACCTGCCCAACACATCCTATAACTCAAATACTAAGTAAAAAGGATGTAAATAAGATAATAAACAACTACCAACATCCACGGACACATGTCCGGATCACTGTATATCAAGGGTAAACCCGGGATCGTTATAGTTGAACTAGTTTACAACTGTGCTTGTTTAGTGCGGTATATCTCATGCCAATAAATAAACGTTTAGACTTCTAATAATAATAATAATTTTTTTTTACACCCAAGATTTGGGATTCTATCTAATTAATTGAAATTCTAGATTTGATAGATCACTTTCTCTTTCTCTTGTTCATTTCATTCCCGCACTAACCAATCCCAAATTTCTCGATGTTCTTGCAATGAAGAACGCTAGATTAGAGGGGCCTTTGTCACCATGCATTCCTAATTTTTCACACAATACCACTCTCCTCCACAGCCTTTACCGCTTGGAATGAGGACAAGGTACTGGTTATTTCTTTTTTGAAGCTTCACGAGCATGTATTTACTTCTCAGCATGAAAGGTTATATTTAGATCTGATTTGATGTTTATTTTGGATGATTTTTGTGGATTCCAAAAATAGGTGAGTTAAATTTGTTGATTTTCCATAAGGATTTTAATCTTGGGTTTGTTGTACGAGAAATGTTATATATGCCACCATTTTTTTTTAATCTTGTTTGGAAATACAAGTTATCTGTTTCCAAAATTATTTTACTATAGAAGTCATTAGGAGAACTTTGGACAGAAATTGGGCCTCAGACCCATATTTTTCCATGACATAGAAAATTGCTCATAACAGATAATATAGTTTATTAGTTAATATGAGCCAAATTGCTCATAATAGACAATATAAATATCGAACTTAGGTCCAAAGAAAATATACCATCTTGAGTCCAGTGGCGGTGGAGGAGGTGGCTGCATTTGAAGCATGGACAGAATCTCGGCAAGCTAGAGTGAAGATTGGTCCAGGACATGCTCAATATGTCCAAAGGTAGCCTATAATGCAATAAGCCGAGCGTTGGTGGACGTCTCTAAGTCAGTGAGACGTGCATCGTAAACATCTATCCAGGCGTCTAGGCGATCAAACTATGCAAACATGGCCTGCTCAAACTGGTCAAGCTATCCTCAAACGGTACTAGCAATAGCAGGCTGTGCCCCCTCACCAGTAACAACAGCATCCAACTCAACCTCTTCATCCATCATATCCTTACTTGCACCACAACCATCCACCACTGACGATGTCCCATTCACATGCGCCTCACTCTGGGATACAGTCTTTTTGGTAATGGGTTTGACAAGAGATGCAAACTCATCATTTAGAAAGGAAGGGACTGCGATAGGCGAGACTATCATATTCATAAGACACCCATATGGAATATGTAAGGATTTTTTTTTTCTTTTAAAAACCGAAATCATCTTTTCCACGATCATTTCCGAAAGATCAATAGGGAGACCACGATATATATAGTAAAACACATATCCTTGGTCTTGTGAGATGTTGGAATTGTGGGTAGTGTCATGAACATGGCCACAGAGAATGATGTTCAAATGGCAAAAGCGAGGAATAAGTTCATGTTGCTTAATAAGAGTCCCGTCAATCCAACTCCGGGGTGTGCCACAAAGTTCAGAAACCACCATGTCAAAGTTGGTAATTCGTTTGGCAAAGAAGGGAAAGTGACAGTTACGAACTTCAGGAATACCAAGAAATGACCGAATATATTCTGCATTGACAAAAATTGGCTTTGAATGGACCCATGTCTTGAAAGAAGTAGAGACGTCATGAATTGAGTGGATGTTACAATAGAATTCCAGCACCCAACTTAGATTTTAGGGCCCCGAGAAGAGTAGGACACGGTCACCACCCAAGGCATCAAAAATAGAATGAATGGGGATTGACTTGAAGGTCTTGGGTTCGACATTATGCTCTAGATGGACAGTCCTAGACTCGTACAAATCCCGATACAAATTGGCTTTCTCAGACTGGAATTTCTTATTGTTATAAGAGGTACGAGACATAGTGGCCTTTCGGCGTTTAGAATATTCAACCATGACTAAAATCCCAACAACGCACATAAATCCATCAACGAAGAAACCACAAACCCCCCCTCCCCCCCCAATTGAGAACCCACCAATATTCATTACAACCCCAAATCCTCAATCACAACCACAAACCATAAGCATCATTAGCAAGAATAACGATAATAATGAGTTATGTATTTACAAACCATTAAAAAAAAGAAGGGAAATAATAGAACGCAGTAAATAGACGTAAATTTGCCCTTCCATAGCCACATTATTCAAATTATAGCAATGAATGAGGCACTCAGATTCACTGTGGAATTGGAATGGTTGTACAATACGAAACAACATAAATACATAATCCTTAAAATAAAAAATAAAAAAAATTGCTAGCAACAATACTTGGAATGGTGCAATTGGTGTTTTTTGGCACATTGTTGATATGAAATAAGAAATATTTGAACTCAATCAATTGAACTCAAATTGGTGTTGCACACAAGCCTTCATGTCCATGTCCATGTCCATTCTCGATATGGAATTGTATCTGATTGAACACAGGTGTTGTATACATACCTTCATGTCCATCCCGTACCATTTCACATTTTCCATTTATGTAAAATTCTAATATTGGTTCATTCTTTTTTGTAAGAATTATATAGATGATCTACCGACGATGGAATTTTTTGGGGTTTTCTAAATCACATGAAATTTTGCCTAACTCCTTACATGAATTGTATGAAATACGTATGAACAATGTAAGAAACATAATTTTCTACTGAAATTGTATCGCTTAAGTTCATAAGAGTCGATAAAATGTAGGAAACAAACGAGAGAGAAGAAGAAAAAAAACAAAAAAACAAATTAAACACCTAAATATAGAAAGACTTACCATGTCCGATGAAAAGCATGTAGAAAGGGGCTAATCCAAGAGAGAAAGTTGGATAACCGGTCAAGCACAGCGTCAAGGATTTGTTGTAGTAGAGAGAGAGAGAGAGAGAGAGAGAGAGAGAGAGAGAAAACCAAACAAATTTGGGGGAAAAAAATAGTACAAATGGGTAATTTTTATTTTTTGATGGGTAAGTCATAAAGTAAGGACAAAAATTTACAAGTTTACAAGGGGCATTCCCCAAGTAATACAACAAGAAATACAAAAGAAAGACTAAACCCCCTTATTAAGGGGGAGCAACTTAACAATACAAGAGTGTTGCTGATATATTTTGCCCTTGGTTACTTATATGCCAACAATAAAGAAGGCAAAGTGACTAGGGGCAATATATAAGCAACATTAACATTGTATAACCTAATTTACCCATATATCCATTTTGTCCAAGTAAAAACTTGGCAACGATATATGGGCAAATATACACTATTAACAACAAAACCTAACCAAGATAAAACAAGCAACAACTCACAAGACCAATCAAACAATGATAACCACCCCCACTTGCCCCAGTCTCTACCGCAGATAAACATATAGAATCCAATAAGCATCTCACTTCTCACAGCCGTGACATCCTAGCCACTTACCAAAGCCGTGACGAAGGAAAAAATCTATCCCACGAGAAATCCCGACAGAGTTACATGAAACTAGCACGATCAGTAACCATAATTAACGGTTTTGGGAGTTGTAGCAAAAATCGATAGCCACCACAACAGCAAACTAATACATAGCCAGAAAATAGCATGAGAGCAATCACCACATCCCCCAATCCCTTCCTTGGTAGATCACAAGCCTTAATCCCCACTGCAACATGCCATTCATTCCGTGTCAAGTGTTGCAATACGATTAATTAGGATGGGTCACATGAAGACAAGAAGCAACCAGAAAATCGATAGCTAACCTCCTGCTTATCTCTCAGTCTCTAACTCAGCTAGTCATCGAATCACTATTCTCCATAGCAGTGACTCCTCGATCACTTTTGGCAGAGGTTGCTCAAAACTAACCTCATATCGAGTCACATGAGGATCACACGATCAATCATCATGAGAAAATCGATTATAAATGGTCCGCTGCATTGTGGCTAAACAGAAATTTATGAGCTCATCAATCATATAAATATATGCAATCTGTCCAAAAAAAATCAATAAGCCCAAATAATTCAAAAGTCCAAAACGAGCCCAACGGCAAGCCCACTTAATCAAACCCAATCTCAAAGCCTAATATGCCGAAAGAAGTTGCACCAAGTGTTTGTTTGGCATGTGCTAAAATAACATATTATCGTATTTGGGTAACAATCATCTTATTTGAGTCACATCACCTCTCTAGCACATCACTTCAAATTCAACTCGTATTTTACTTTTTTTCATAAAAAATTAAAAAATATATTAATCTAATATTTCTCAAACAATCTCTAAATAACATCAAATAACCCCATAACCCACTCTCCACAATATATATACTACCACCAATAAAATCAGCTGCTTCTTCAACAAAAGCAAATCCGTGGACACAAGAAAGACAACACGCAACAAGCTCCAAGGACTGGACGTCCACGTGAACCACTTGCACAATATATATAACAACTGTATATATATAAAACATACATAAAATATACAGCAACCCACTTGTCGTAAACAACCAGAGCCGACCAAAAAGCACTTACCCATTCTCCAACGCACCAGCGCAGCCCAGGTGGGAAGAACACAGCTGTTGTCTACCGATCCCATCAATCACCACGTGAGACAGAGAGCCCAAGTTACGTCACCAAAGAAGCTATTTCGCCGGTGCCGGAGCAACAGAAACTCCGTCGGCAATTATCCGCCGAACCATGAACACCCCAGAAAACAAACAACATACCGGCAACAGACCCACCATTGCCAAAGCGACTTGCCTACTCACAACTCCATACCAGTAACTCATGCACAAGTCATCACCGGCGAAAAAGGTTCAGCTGCCGGAGATGGATGAAAGGAACCAACCAACCAGAAAGCTAGTAGACCACCTGCACCAACCGAGCTATCACTAAGTTCGTAACAACCTACCTCCTCCATGGTGCACCAAACACTCCATTGGCAGTGGCAAACCTGTCAGTGTAGCAGGAGCGCACCACTCCAGATCTCACACCCGTTAACTTCATTCTCTCTTTAGACTAGAGAAAGGCAAACAAACTTCATCGAGGCAGCCAAAACCTTTGTTGTAGAACACGATCAGATGACTATCGACTCAACTGCACACCACAAACTCCCATACAGATGCACCGTCGGTGAGAAACCCATCGACAATACACGCTGAAAGCCATGAACGACGACCGCAGAACAGAAAACCCACGCGTCATCTACATGTCGCCACCCGTAGCTCACGAGATCATCGAACTCGCTACACCACGCTGCAGCACTCACACTCACTGTAGCAACGACGCTAGAGCTGAAAACAATCCAGTGACAAACCACCGATAACGCTAACACGGTGACAAGAAGCCACCTCCATGACCAGTGAAACCAGTCAACACAGCGGCAACCACCCCAAGCAAGGAGCAAAAAGCCAACACCGGCGCTAGAAACCCAGCGACAGTACCACCCACCACCGGAGAACCCACTAAAACCATCTTCAGCTATGGCCACTCGAATCATAACACGAAGCAAACTCCACCGCCAAGCATAACCGGCGGCTTTACTGGCGTGAGTTGCACCAGAACATCATCACTAAAATACCACCAGGGGGAGCTTTCTCTCCTTAGAAAGAGAGGCTCTCCTTTCGTCCATAACTTTAGTTCTGTTTGTTTTCGAAGACTGGATGGAAGAGATTTATAATAACATCATGTTTGTTTAGTGGATGGAAGAGATTTATAATAACATCAGGTTTGTTTAGTGGATTAGATTAGGTGGGATTGTTAGCGAAGAAATTGTTAATATAGGGATTACTAATGAAAGGATTAAATAAAAGAAAAAAATTAGGGATTATGAAAATTTTTTTATGGAGATAGTTAGTGATTGAATTGTTAAATTATTTTTATATAAAATAAATTATTTCTATATTAAAAAAAAAAACTAAAACAAATAGGTGCACTTGGTCAAAAAAATAAAATTTTTATATAAAATAAATTCAATCCCCTCACATTTTTTCTAATCCCATCAAAATTCGCTCAAACTAATCCCCCTAAGGGGGATTAGCTCCCCCTACTAAGGGGGATTAGCAAGCCACTTGGAGTAGCAGTCCCCCTCCACAAGGAAGCTACCTAACAAAGATTAGTGGGACCCACCTTTTTACTACTCCAATTCCACCCCTAATCTCCCAAACAAACATGACCTAAGGCCATGTTTATTTTGCGGATTAGGTTGGATGAGATTATTAATAAGAGGATTGTTAGTAAAAAGATTGTTAATGTGTGGATTGTTAGTGAGGGATATAAAAGTATGTTTGTTTTGATGATAGCATGGGAGATGATTAGTGATGAGATTGCTAAATTATTTTTATATAAAATAAATAAATAAATTATTTCTATATTTAAAAAAAAAACTAAAACAAGTATTAAAACAAATAGGTGCATTTGGTAAAATAAAAAAAAATTAAAAAACTAATTTTTTTTTTATATATAAAATAGACTCAATCTCTTCACTATTTTCTTAATTCCACCTAAAATTCACCCAAGCTAATCCTCCTACATAGAGGGATTACTAAGCCCTCTTCACTACTAATCCTATGACATTTTGTTGCATCCAAACAAGGGTTTGGTGGGCCCCACGGATTGGTAATCCAATCCACCATCCCAAACCCCCAATCAAACATGGCCTAAAAGAATTGATAGTGAGAGGTTTAAGTAAAATTATATTTGTTTTGATAATAATTGTTGGTATAAGGATTGTTAAATTACTTTTATATAAAATAATAAAACAAATAAAAAATTACAAAAACATTAAATATTAATGTTCAAAAAAAATACCTAACATGTAAAAAATAAAATTAAAAATTAAAAAATTACAAAAAATAAAACAAATAAAACAATGATTTTTACTCAACAAAAAATACAAAAATTAAGCATTAATGTTCAAAAAAAAAAAAATGCCCAACATGTAAAAAAATTAAAAAAAAATAGTTCGGCGAACTAATTTCTAATTCCTAGTCCCACGGGCCTATCCTAATCTCCTCCCTAAGGGGATTCGTAGTCTAGAGGGGATTACAAATCCCCTCTCCATCTTTGAAAACAGATATGATATTAATAGGTCCCACCCACTATGAATCTCAATCCCCCTCCTTATAACCTAAAACAAACGGGGCCTTAGTTTATTGCAGACAAATGGGTAGTTTCGGTATATGAACTCGCATGCCATCTCTTTTGAGCTAGAGGAAAGACATGGACCCAGAAGTTATCTGCTCGAGCCAATAAACAGTCGCTCAAGCCCACAAGTGGAGTTCTCAACAGTTGGTCGACCTGCAAAAACACTGGATTGCACTATTATGCACTCGAGCCATCATCATGTTCGCTTCAGCCGTCATCATGTTCCCTCAAGCATACATCTAAGAGCCTCAGAACTTTTGCAGCTAGGGTACAACTTCTGGGACCATGGAATGTTGGCTCGAGCCACCATTTCTTGGCTTGAGCGACCAACACTGAAACAGAGCAGATTAGAACACGACCAAGAGTGATTCATGGCCACAATTATTCGCTCGACTTTTACACAAGTAACCTAATATCTTGGAATCTGTATGAATAACCAATCCTTTCCTCGCTTTTTTTCCCAATCAAGATGGCATTGAATTATTCACTCAACAATTTTATGATCATTTTACTATGAAAAAAAAAATATATATATATATATATATAAAATAAGGCCCAACACAATGAAATAATGAAGTACTGTGTCAAATGGTTTTTGAGAATCTATTTCATTTTGTATTATTGAATCAACCAGTATGTCAACTCTTTGAAGCTGACCGCACATTCCAACGCAACCCATTTATTTTAACCCAAGTTACTTTGAAGACCAACCTTAAGACTAACCTTATTGTTGATGCAAGAATATCATGGATGACACAACAAACACAAGCTGACTTCACAACCAGCTGTGTTGGAATTCAGAGGTCCTTAAAAGAGAAATTAATTCAAAAACAAACAATGAACAGTAATCGTTTATTATACAGTGGTCTTTCTTAATTGAGAAACATAAATGAAGAGGAAACAATAGAATAATATCCTCCTCCTTTAACCCACTAACAAATTGTTTCTTTTCAAGGAAATTCTAACATCATGCACAGTACATGCCAAATTTACACAAAAATCCATGTCAACCATATGTGACTTTCGCCGACATATGCAAAGATACTAAATTAAATCGTTGCATTTAAATGTAGTGCATTTTCAAATGCACTTTACACACCACACTCATTCAAAGGTTCAATCTTTTACATTGATAGAGACCTCACAAAAATGTCAGAAATCCACTAAAATACATATTAGTTGGAAGCTTACAAAAGTGCTTAACATGTACAATATACTTTACAAGTGAATTTTCAATTTTACAAAATATATGCCATATATTGTCTTCAAACTTATTCTTTTACGAAAAGTACTTGGACGTCTCTCTAGTGCTTCAACGCCTTCAAACTTGTTCTCCATCACATTCTGAAATGTCCATGTATCAACTTCTATGTATTTTTTCCATTGAGGAGCATGCATAATAGTCTAATATTTAAAAAAACAATAACATTAGCATATTGGAACAATACGAAAAATAGATAATGAAACATAATGGATTAAAGATACCTTATTACAATTCCATTGGACCAATGTAGTCATATTTATCCTCTTCAGCTCCATAACTTTTTGAACCCAATCCTACAAAAGTTCACTTTGATCATAACTACAACACAATTTTACTTGAAATACACTAGGTCAAAAAATGAGTCATGTGACATTTTATTCCACAAGATTAAAACTTCGGGAAAAGAAAAATAAGGAAAGAAGCTCAATCAAACAGCCAAGTAAATACTATGGAAATGAATAACCTTTTCCTTCCTCTAATCAATCATTAATTTGAAGACATTGGAAATCCAAATTCCAAGCTAATCTGAAGAAGCAAATCTATTTTGAACTAAGTTAGAAGTTAAAGTTAAAGACCTAAAATACAAGAGGAGCAAATCAATTTTCAGCATATATTCAGAAACTTCAATCCCATATCCTACTTGACTATGACTCTATTGTTTCTGAAAATCTATATAAATATAACAAATAGTTGGTGTAGATTACAGATATAAGTAGGACATTTCCTAAAGAACTTGAAACACTTTTAAGCAGGACATAGCTGTACTTCTTTCGATAATACACAAAAAAAGCCCATTATTAACAAAAAATAATTACAAAATAACATAAGTAAAAAGCCATAACTATCTCCAACGGTAGTAGGCATTTTACCTATCTAAATATTACTATAAAGTATATATTTTATTTTACCTATCAACTGTTTTATGTTTTTACTCCAACCATGCTCTTTATTTTAGCTGTTATCCAAATACTATTAATTTTACAGAATGCCACGTCAACAACAAAGATGGAGGAAAATGATTCTAATGATTGAATACATTTTGCCTAGCGTTGAAGGCTAGCTACATGTAGCTAGTGAATATGAGTTGAGCCAAAATGCCTAATCATATGCCTAGTGCCTTGGAATTGAAAAAAAATGAATCACACTAGGCATTTTAACTAACAAGTATTATATGCCTAGTGCATTGGAGATGCTCCATAAATTAAACATTCTAAACTAATCCAAGAGAAAACACCATTGAAGATGATGTGTGAAGCTACTTACCAATGTTGGTTATCCCTAATGTGCTAATTTTTCCCCAGTTCCATAACCCCTTCCATGGGTATCTTTCCTAGGTCTCTTATTGTATACTGTCTGTATATCTTGCATCGCTGCACGTACGATTCCTTCTTCGGCTTGTGGAGAAGGTGGCTGCCCATCACCAATGGGTGCAATAGAAATATTTGATACCACATTCGGCGAAGCTTGAGATACCGCACTGAGCTATGAAACACCCTTATTCGGTATAACTCATCCCAGTCCCCAAACACCATTGCAACAGCTTTCGTCCTTGCAAGCCACACTTTCTTCCTTGCAAGCCACACTTTCTTATATAAGATCGTGAATTGAAACTTCTTATTTACGACCTCAATTATGGTAACAAGAGGCAATTCTGGTGATATTTTGCAAATATAAATTATATTTCAATACATTAAACTCATAATTAAATCCTTGAAAAATGATATAACATGTTACTTACCGCAATCTGTCCCTTAATGAAATGAGCAATGAGCTTGGACTTAAGGTTGCAATTGTCCCTATTCATTCTTGGGTACACACACTGATGCCGTCCTTCGAATCTTCTACTTTGAAAGAAATCTTTGTCTTTCAACTTCGTTGCCTAAACCCTCCAATTACTGCCGTGCTTGCACTTGGTTACCCAATTGTTTCCTTTGGATTCTATAACCTTGCATTCTCGATTGCGATTCAAGTTATGCAACTAAATAGTGTTCACCAAGCTTTTCTTATCACTAAAAATCATTCATTTCTCCAAATGAGCAGTTTCGAAGTCTCACAATGGCCAACGTTCGACAACATCACGGCTAGTGATGGAACCATCATTGTCGAAATGCATATTATGGTAGAAGGGGATATTTGGGTGTAGGTCCTGCATATTATCATGCCCTTTAACTTCATCATCACCAGAGTCATTGTCTTCACCTTCCGTTGCGACATCGAAAGCTTCCACAGAATCTTCATGATTTACTCCAGCCTTATCATCAAATGGCATTGTAATATCAGAGGATGCACAAATTTGGACAGCCATCTTTGTTGTATGTTGAACATTAAAAACTGGTGGACATTCTTCAGTCCAGTGGGGAGATGGGGTTATACGAACCATCGGATTATACATTGTCGAAGCACTTGGACCTGCTCCAGCATTGTAATAACCATCCAAGTTCTGTGATGCATTGAATTGAGTGTAACTCTTAGAAGAATTAAATGAAGGGTAATCTTGAGTGAACACATGTAGAGACTGTACAAGTGTATTGTCAGGGAATTGCGATTGTGTCAACATTTAAGTGAATGTCCCTCCCATTGGAATTGGCATATGTGTGCCACCAAAATTGCTCTCATTCTCTATATAGATTTCCAAAAAAAAAAATCAAGACCTAATTTATGTGGGAGATCTAAGACATTAGTTAAGGTCTCATTATTGTTGATTGGCAACAACCTATACTTCCCCTAACATGCGAGTCTACATTTAAACTTTAGTTGCATTATTTCCTCATACATACCGACCTTGGGCACCATCATCGCCTCTAACTCGCCCAATGTTATCCCCCTGTGCACATTATACAGCCCCTGTGCTTCGGTGTCGTATGACTTACCTTCCTCGCGATTTTGCAAAATGTTTCCCTTCCAATAGAGCATAATGCACACAACTTCCATACCTAAACTTTGCATTCAAAGTAACTCAATTTATTCAAAATAATAAAGTACGTACATTTGGGAATCTGATTTTCATGGTTGAACTGTTAGTATATGTCATTTGATTGTAATGCCTGATAAAAAGTAAGAAAAGATATTTCATGTGACTGGTATATGTGGAACCTAATGTCAACATATCTGAAACCCACATTATCGTCATTTACATCTTAATCTCACAACGAAATTCAAGTATTATAAAATAATAACGCATTTCAAATGCAATCAGCACATCAAAAATTAAGGAGTTTTTACCTATTCTTTAGTTTGAAAGCTAATCGTGTATAACAAAAACAAAATTGTAAATTTTTTGGAAACACAGGATCTGTACATCTTTGACAGACGAAAGTGTGACTAAGAGGTAGATTTCTATTTTGTTGAACATTTAGTAGATCCTAGCTATAAAACAGATCTTAAAAATAAGAAAATTTGTATCTTTTCCAAACCCTAGTTTGAGAAATCCCTAATTTCGAAATTCAAAATGCCAAATTTGAAATTAAAACCGTAATTTTTGCAAAACAAACCTAAATGAGTTGCCATTTTCTGTCTTCGTCTTCTTTATTCTTGCTACAACTCTCGTGGTGGCCTTCATCTTCTTCGCCTCCACCGTAGTGCTTTTCGCACCTCTCTCTTTGTCGTTGTTTGATGAACTGCAGCATGTGTGTGTGTGTGTGTGTATGTATGTGTGTGTGTGTGTGTGTGTGTTGGACTGTTGGAGCAGAACAAAAACGAGGGTAGATGACTTGTAACCCCAAAAAAAAAAGACAATTGGTGAAAACAGTTTTCGTAAAGCCGTATTATAAAACGACTTTTCTAAAACCGTTTTATGTATTACAAATACTTTTGGCAAACAATATTTATGTTAAAAATATAATTTTTAAAAAAAATATTTACTAAAAAAAGGCTTTTACCAAAATTGTTTTTAATTAACTCATAATTAATTACAAGTTAAGTAAAAATAACTTTTCAAAAGCAGGTTTTGTGTAAGGAATTTTTTTTTTTTTTTTTTCATAAAACACAGCATTAGTAAAGTCGTTTTACCCTAGAATAGGAATAAAGAACAAAACCCACCCTAGAGTGGGAATAAAGTTGTGAGAATGGCATAGTAAGGGAAAAATGCCCTCTTCTCCCTCTACTCTATGTGAGACTATCTCTTCTCTCTCCTCTCTCCTCTTCAGTCGTCTACTGTACCACCGTCGATGGTAGTTCTTCGGTAGCGACGATGTTCCAAATAGCTCTGGCGACATCTCTCTTCTCATATCTCGATCTCAATCTTGATCTCTCTTCTCTCCTCAAATCTCTCTCTCTCTCTCTCTCTCTCTCTCTCTCTCTCTCCCTACGATCAGAGATGATTATGATAATGAATGTCGTTGATGGTGTCACTGCTGCTCTGATGCCATGATTTGTAGATCTCGATTTATTAGCAGCGGATAGGAGATCCTCTCAGGCAACATTAGAAGGTGGTAAAAATGATGATGATGATGATGATGAAGGAGAAGAGATTCATCTTGTGATCGTCAATCTCTGAAGAACACCTCTCAATAATATCTTTACCATTTTCAAATCTTCTTCATATTTCTTGGTTAATGATTTGATTTCTTTTTCTATGTTGATTAGATTTGGTGATGATATTATTCAGTGAACGCAATTCAAAAGTGTTATTGCCCGAGAGCAGCATGGGTCGCTGTTGCTGCCAACCCAATTATATCTCTCTCCATTTCCCTACTTGCTATCGTTAGGGCTGAGCAAGGAATCTGTGAAATTCATAATCCGATCCAGTCCAATTCAATCCAGTAGGTTTGGATTGGTTTTTTGAACCCGTGGTTTGGTTTCGGATTTAAAAATTAAAAATTCGTAGTCCATGAATCGGTTCTGGATTGGAACAGTTCCGAACCATATACAAATAGCCTATATTTATATTATACACCCTCTCGCATAATATCTTCTCTTATTCCATATAAAACTTAAACCCAAACCTAAACCTGCATAGTATCTTCTTTTATTGCTTTTGTTTGTTGGTTTTTAGTTTGAATTTGTAATGATCTAAATACTTGTGGTGGAACTAGTTTTCTTATAGTTGTTTAAATTCTAAAGCAGTGTGTCGCTATTATGAAAAGACATGTTGCTATTGTGGAGCTAATATAATGCTATGTTTATGTTTTTATGAAATTAAAATGTTTTATATATA
This sequence comes from Camellia sinensis, assembly GCF_004153795.1. NCBI lineage: Eukaryota > Viridiplantae > Streptophyta > Magnoliopsida > Ericales > Theaceae > Camellia > Camellia sinensis. The sequence continues at coordinate 512,668 of NW_021025388.1, forward strand.
TATTTTTTTGTTATTTAATTATGTGAATCTGTGGTCCTAAACCGATCTAATTTGTGTTTAAATGGATTGGCTCAGATTGGTTCTATGATTTAAATGGGTTGGATTAGTTCCAATTTTTTGGGAACCGTAGATAACAGATTGGTTCTGGTTTTACCCCAATCCTGACCAATTCGGACCATGCTCATCCATAGTTATTGTCTGAGGAAATTCTCGTGGCTGAGGTCGTCATCAAATGTCGATGAGCTGCAAAACTCTGGTTTGGCTCTTAATGTGAGGAAAATAAAAACGAAACTTTTTTAGAGTGAATAATAAAATCGAAACTTCAGCGGACGAGATCAGCACTCGGAGAGCCCTCAAAGGGCTCAGATTCATCTGAGGAAATTCTCGTAATTGAGGTTATCATCAAACACCGATGAACCACTAGACTCTAGTTCGGTTCGCGATGCGAGGAAAATCAAAGTGAAACCTGATCGGACAAGATCGAGCTTAAAGAGCTCTCAAAAGGGCTCAGATTAATCAGCAACACTACCGGATAGTCCGGCGAGCTCAAGAACAAAGCGGAATCGCGATTCAAATTGTTTGCAGAAGACGATTTGTTCTATAATAGTGAATGCATTAGTACTAATTAAAGCTTCTATTACTAATCAATGTTATTTTCCAATAGCGATAAACACACTAATTGAATGCTTAATTTTGCATGATTTTTGAATGATCTTGACGTTGTTGTTTTGAATTGTATTGTGTTTGATAGTAATGGTTGATTTGAAAAAGTTTCTTGTGGGGATATTCAATTGTCAGAGGAATAATGGTATGTTCTAGGAATTTGAACTGAAAAGTATCAAAGACTAATTGATCAATGATCGATCAAACAATATTAAGAAGACCGTCTCTGTGTGATTCTCTTATCTTAATTTGTTTTCTGTTGAACTGATAAGATTTGATCTTGATCTGTTGATCTATTATATGTGTGATTCTCACCGCTCTCTTCTTGTTTTTTTATTGTTTTATTTGGTTTTGCAATTATTGTAATTGATATATAAAATACAAGGGGCAAAAATTCGACATGTTGTTTTGTTTGGGTAAAATTTGGACAGATTGCTTTGTTTGCTATCTGCTGAATTGATAAAAAAAAAAAAAAATTAGACAAATAGAAGATTTACATATATAAAAGTTAGATAGATAGAATATTTACATTGATAAATTTTGGATAGATAGAAGATTTGAACAGATAAAATTTTAACAGATAAAAAATTTGAACAGAAAAATTAGAATTGATATAAAATTTACATAGAAAAAATGAATAGATAAACAACAAAATTTGAATATAAATTTAAACACATAGTCAACGAAAAGTCAAACATATAAAAAAAATCGAGGGGTAAAATTAAAAATAAAATGTTATCTAGAATTTCTTACCAAATTATTTTACAAAGTATAGGGCTTTGTTTGGAACGATTTTCAAACGAGTTTTCTACTCCCATATTTGAATATGATGTTTGGATAGGGTTATGGAGTTAATTTTTTACAACTTTGCAAACAATTCTGTTTGAGAGCGCGATTTTCAATTTTTTTTTTCGAAATTTGGCCTAACCGGTTGACTGGAACAGTGCAAACTTTTTTTTCTTTTTTTTTTTTGCAATTGATATGTTAATTTTTATATATTCGAAAAAAATATTTTTCGAATTTTTTAAAATTTTTTATGTACTTTAATAGAATTTTAAATTGTATGTTTGGTTATGAGTTGTGAATTTTTATATCAAATATTAAATGTTACATCAAAAATTTCTTACTTAATTTTAAAAAAATTTAAAATTATTTTCAAAACTCTTTCACCAATAAACAAAACCGACTGAACATAATACATTAGATAATTATTAAAGTGAATTTTTCACGAATTTCCACTTTTGAAATTTTTTTTATCGATAAATTTGATTTTTTTTTTTTTTGAAAAAAAAGGCCAGGTGACTGACTAGTATGGAACTTTCTTTCAAACTAACTAGGGTTCTCTTTAATCTCATACTCGACTCTCTTGCCGATAACAGATCATCTGTTTTTGTTGAACTTCAGTTTCTTGAAATCAAATCATGAAGCACCTCTGTAAGGAACTCTCCGAAGATTGCTGGGAATTGATTCTGAATCAATTAGCAATCGATGACTTCAACCACTTGCAATCCCCTTCTTTGGTCTGCAAGCTATTCCTATCCATCACCGACCGACTTCGACTCAAATTGAATGTCCCCAATAGATTATTCTACAGCCATAACTGTGAGGGTTTGTTCAGAGCTCTTCAACGATTCACTAACCTCCAAGAGATTGAGCTTCGTGATCCCATCTTCGGTGATAAAGTTGATGTCAACTACGCCTTTCGAAGAATCGCTTCTTCAGGGTTGGATCTTCAATCCCTCTGTCTCCGTTCTTTACAAAAAACCCCATTCCCCAAAACTTTTATGAAATTGGGCTCAACCATGAACAACTTGAAGATTCTAAGGTGTTGTTGCATCAAGGGTTTCCGAAATCACCACCTTGTTTCTATAGTCGATGCTTTACCCTGGCTTGAAGAGCTCGATATCTAGTTTTCCGGCTATTTTTGGAACCGTGGGTGGAATTCAAAGCCTAGAAGAGGCGCAAAGCACATGGCAACTGATGCTGGGATCGAGGTAATGTCTTGTAAGCTTCGAGGGTTGTGTAAAATAGATATAGCAGGGCAGGTTGGTTGTTTTGATCGATCTCTCATTACTTTGTCTTCAAATTGTGAGCTTTTGCATGAAATTCGATGTGGTTTGTGCGAAGTAACTGAACATGGCATTTGTTTTGTACTACGGAATAGTCGAAACTTGATTTCTCTCGATGCTGGACCGTATTACACAGTACAAGATGATTTGTTTATTTTTGAGAATTCCATGATTTATGCAACATCTTTACGCAGTCTTGTGTTAGAAGCAAAAGAAGATCATGACCGACTTCTGTCTTCCATTTCAACATCGGGCATTCAATTAGAAAAGATTTTGATCTACGATGATTCTGGTTTGAGCTTCCATGGACTCTCGAATTTCTTATGTGGATGCCCATCTTTGACACACTTGACACTTTGTTTCAATAATTTCCTCACTGACAATTACGTGAGGGATTTATGCCGGTATCTTTCTAATCTTGTGTCCATAAAATTTAATCGGTGCTCAAACATAACCACTGCAACATTCTTCATCCTTGCAAAAGAATGTCCTATGCTTTTGGAAATTGGACTGCCTAATATAAAGCCACAAGTTGAAGATGATTTTAACTTGGAGTTTAAGGGGAATTATCGAATTAGATCATTGGATTTGACTTGTTCTGTGTATCTGAATGATGAATTCATAAAAAAAGTAGGGGCAGTTTGCCCTAATTTACAGACTCTAAATCTTAATGGACTTCTTAGTTTGACAACAGAGGGCATTGGGGAAATTTTGAGGTGCTGCTCTCAGATTAAGCATTTGATAGTGGATAGAACTAGAGGCATAGTGATCTTTTTGGAACAATTCAAAACTCGCCGCATTAAAATTGGACATGGTTATAACCTAGAGGGCCTCTATGACTGATATGAGGTATCTTTGGCACTTACATTCCGTATGTAAAGAAAGAAAGAATGTGCTAGGGCTGATTGCACTTGTGAATTGCAGAGAAAGAAGAAGAAGAATTGTAAGTGCTATTTGTTTTGCATTTTGTTGCTCCATCATCACAATAAGACAATAAGACATAGAAGGGCGGGCCTAGCGTAGCAGTAAAGCTACTCCTTGGTGACCTGGTAGTCGCGGGTTTGAATCGCGAAAACAGACTCTCCGTTTGTGGGGGTAAGGCTGCGCATCAACCCTTCCTTAGGCCCAGCTTAAGCGGGAGTTTCATACACTGGGTACGCCTTTTTTTATCATCACAATAAGACATGCAAGTTGGCTGCTTTCTAGGGCTTCTCATGTCATGGGCTTCTCATGTCATGTTGTTTGCATCCATTTGAGTTTTGATCAGGTGCAATTGTTTGTTGAGGTTGTTTTATTGAAAAGCATTTAGCTACATAACTTGCGTTTGATGTCTTATTCATTGATGCCTGATTGGCTAGTCATAAATCTTAGGTACTTGTACTTAGAGCTAGCAAAGTTAATCCGAATCCATGAATGCGCAATTAAACCTATTTAAACCCACCCAAATCTCTAATTTGTTTTAATCGGGTTGGACATGACTGCCCATTGGGTCTTGCTTAAGGCTGAGGTACATGCAACTCCTAGGGACACGAAACAAAGATCAATCGCGTAAAACAACATTTTACAAACTGCAGTCGTTGATGCAACTTTTCTGTATAATAATAATGTGTATGTATATTACTGTGTACCTCAAAATTTATGCTATACTTCAATTGGTTTTTGTCACGACTCGAACCCGCCCCCATGGGTTAAGGACGTAACCGGCCAGTAATCATGAGATTACCTACGGCCTCAAACCAAACCAAACATATTTTAACAGAGTTAGTGGGGGCCAAACGGAAGCAATTTAAAACTTTGTCCATAGAGCTATGCTTACATGGCACATCATAAAAATCATACATATACATATTAATAACTCACATCAAAATATGTACTAACACAACCTCTGTACATACAGGATCATTCGAACCTAAGTCAGCCAAGCAAAACTATATACAGACGTAAACCAAAGTCCTCGCCAACATGAAAAAATGACACAAGATAGCAAAAGGCCGAAGACGTGTCTCGTTCGTGGGACGCGAGGGCTGACTCTTCAAAACCTTGGTTGTTCCACACAAACTTCACTGAGGCTGGGTTTGGACCTCTCTTGGCTCACTTACAAACACGTGAATGAGCGTGAGCGATAGCCTAGTGAATAATATCAAACAAAGAAGTCATACAAACGATATGTAGAACAACATACTCCAAACGACCTTGGGCCCAATTCATACTTATATTTAACATATATATATATACACAATTTAAGTCAAGTGACCGTGGTTCGTATCAGGCTGGCCTTCGGCCCATTTATACTTTCATTTATGTCAGAACGGCCTCTGGCCCATCCATTCGTGTCAAAACGGCCTCTGGCCCATTCATTCATGTCAAAACAACCTTCGGTCCTTTCGTTTATGATAAAACGACCTTCTGTCCATTCATATATCTTAAAGCGACCTTCGGTCCATTCATTTATCTCAAAACGACCTTCGGTCCATTCGTTCATGTCAAAACGACCTTCAGTCCATTCATTTATCTCAAAACGACCTTCAGTCCATTCATGTATCTCAAAACAACCTTCGGTCCATTCATTTATCTCAAAACGACCTTCGGTCCGTTCGTTCGTGTCAAAACGACCTTCGGTCCATTCGTTTATGTCAAAACGGCCTTTGGCCCATTCACACTTTTGTGTCAAACTGGCCTTTGGCCCAATCATTCATATCGAAACGGCCTCTGGCCCATTCATTCATGCTTGTCAAAATAGCCTCTGGCCCATTCATTATTTCTTGTCAAAACGGCCTCTGGCCCATTGCAAACTTTCATATCAGACATTTTCCACCATTCAAATTAATGAACTTACAGACTTACATAGAGGTAAGCAATAGTACAACATATTCAAACATCTTTTGTTAAGATATTACTCACAGTGATCGGCTTGTGGATTTGACCTGGAGCTTGACCCTACACATCACATAACATATATGGGTCACAAATAACTCAATCCGTTCTTTGATTCACACATTTCTCTTTAGGCTTCATTCTTATCTCTTTAATTCAATTACAATGCTCAAAGTATGCCTAACAGTGCTTAGAAGTGAAAGGGAACGGAAATCAGAACACAAAATGCATTTTCAGAATTTCAGAAAACAGGGTCTCCGCTCGAGCGTGGACTTCCCGACTCGAGCGGACCCTTAGGGTCTGCAAAAGTACTGGTTACATCAAATCCCCGCTCGAGCGTGAACTCGGCCGCTCGAGCGGAAGGCCCATCTACATAGCTCCTCGCTCGAGCGCCAATTTCCCTGCTCGAGCAGACACCATGTCTGCAAAAAGTGCTAGGAGCACGTATTTCCCGCTCGAGCGGTAGTTCCCCCCCCCCCCCCCGAGCGGACACCAAAATTCTGGGTTTTCCAGAATGAGTTCTTGAGCTCCAAATCGACTTTCAACCAATTTTTCTTGCATACAATGGCTCCAATCTCACATATATTTGTACTAACACTAGAATACGTCAACATGGAGCTTAATCTCATGAATCAAAGACATGCATGGCTCATTTTCCACCAAACTCATTACCAACATAACAATGTCATGCATTCAACCTTATAATTTGTACATGCATGAGATGATTCTCAACTTAGATAATACAATTGGTGATTACATCATGAGCTTTAACCAAAACTCTACATGAATCATGTATTTCAAGCTCAAACATGCAAATTTAAGAAAATTTCTTTCATGCATGCACAATTTAGCCTGCAATTCAACAAAACCAATTCAATTTCATCATACTCAATTAAATTCATGTTCTTTATTCTTATTCAGCTCTGAATTTACAAATAGCAAACAAAAACCCATGATTCAAGGGTTAATTACTCACCTAGGAGCCTTAAACACTCAAGTTCTAACCAAATCTTGAGCTTAATCTTCAAATTCCCAAGCTTGAGCCAAAAATCACACAATTCTCTCATTCTCTCTCTCTCTACAGCCGGTTCTCTCTATTTTGAGTCCCAAATTCAGCCAAAATGAAGTGAAAAAGAGAGGATAAAGAGTGTAGTGACCTCACAATAAAACCCACTCAGGCTAATAAAATATTAATAAGATAATTGGGATCTAATTCACCGATTTAATTGATTTAATCTGACCCGAATCAATTTTCAATTAAATTTCATCATAGGTTCCAAAAATTATGCCAATCCCAATGGCGTAATCAATTTTGGGTTCTGTGGCCGATAAGGCCTCCAATTAAATTTCTAAAGCAGATAACTCAAACAGATATTCCTACGGTGAACAGATAGAAATCCAAGACCACATAATGGCACACAAAATCATATTAAACACATAATCATACTCATATTAAGGACCAATTAACATATTACGGAACAACGGTATTATAGTCTTCCCCCGCTTTAGGAAGTTTGGTCCTCCAAACTTAATTTACCTTTAGCCAAAAACACTTTGGAATACCTTCTTATTCAATGGTTCCAATCCGTTTGATAGTTATCTACTTAGTTTCAAAATCAAGCAACACTCTGTTCTCAATCAGTCAAAGACTCAACTTTTTCTCCATACAAGACTTGTATGGTGTCACACCAAAACTAGAGTGTAGGCTATAGTTGTAAGCAAAGTCTGCCAACAATGGATAGATCTCCCAAACTCTCCGAAAAATCTACTGCACGTATTTGGAGCATTTCTCCCAAAAGTTCTTTCAAGTTACATTTCGATTTTCAGATGGAAAGCAACGCCGAATCACAATTCAGTTCCCATTGCCTCTTGAAGGCTTGTCAAAATTTAGACACATTTTAGGGTTCCTGTCTAAACAGTAGACACTAGGATCCCATGCAAATGAGCAATCTTATTGACGTACACAGTTGTCAGTCTATAAGCATCATACAAAAATTTCACAGGGAGGAAATGAGCAAACTTAGTAATTCTGTACACAATAACCCAAACGGGACTTATACTTGGGCGTCCAAGGCAGCCCCACAACGAAATTTGTAGTCACATATTTCTATTTCCATTTCGAAATAGAGGTAGAGATTGCAGTAGTTCTGCCAATATCTGTTATTCAACTTTGCCTTGTTGGCACCGAAAACATTTAGACACTAATTCAACAATTTCTTCTTCACAATAGGTCACCAACATATTTATTTCTAATGCTAACTAACTTTACCCCAGAAGTTCGGTTCATTTCCTTGTCACAAAAGTTCAATTCGTTCTTCAATAATCCCGCAATTTACAACCCAATTTAGTACTTAGTTTAGTGACTCATCACAGTCATCCAAGGTCAATCAAAAGTTTTCAGGAACACAAAGTGGATCCAAATACAGATTCCCGAACCAACAAAGGATAACAACAAAACAATCCACCACACGACATACGTAACTCATATATCCCCATAGCACCAATTGTAAAGCACAAGAACATCGAAGCAATCAACTTTTAACACAATACACATGTTCTCAATTCATTCAATTCCCCGTTCCATCAAGTTTCTCCATATTATCTGATAGTTGTCGAAAGCATAAGGCAATTCACATATTAATCCCCACGGCGTCAAAGGTAGTATTAAAAACAATCAAACACACGTTAAACACAATTTACACATCCTCAGAGCCCCAATTGTAGAATATAATGGCACTGAGTAGTTATTTACACAAGACGTACTGAATCCGCACACTTTCGGATAATCAGGATTTTTCAAAGCTTCTTTGGATGTTAATAACATCTACATGATCTCAAGAGATGGCATTTGGGACAAAGCAAACAAATAATTGCCTCGGGACCAAAGCACACCCGTTCACGATCGTCGGTGGCCGGCCCGAGATCGATTAGACAGACCCACCCATACAAGACCGTTGGTGGCAAAAGAGATATCTCAACAAAGGTGCTACATAGGCTTAATGTCCCCTAGCACGAAGGAACGTTCTAAGAATGTCATCAAAACAAACGTAATACCATTTACTTTGATTTTGCAAAATCTGATAACATTGAAGCAACTACTCTCCCTTACAAAATATATTCTGATCAGTCAAAGACAAATGTTCAGTACTGCTTATAATCAAATCAATCTGCCATCATCGGTCCCCATAGCGTCAACCAACAAGGATGGGACAATACACAAGCATCGTTCCTTAAGACACCCAATCACGGGATTTGTACAATTCGGCTAATTTTCAACGCATATGTCCTCGATAGTTGGGGGTTGGTTCTCAATGGTGTTCATGGTTAGATCAATTTGTCATAGCCCACAAAAGGTCTTTCAAATAGGTCAAGTACTCTAAACAGATTCAAGTTTTGGATTTATCAGTTTTTCTGCCAAGAATATTCTGGCTATTTATTTACAGGCAATCCTCAATCCCTTTTTACAAAATTAAATTAGATAGAGGGTCTTATCAAACCAATCCCGACACAGGTCTTGCCAAATTAAATCAAACAAAGGTTCTCTCAGATTATATCAAATGAGGGTTCCATCAAGACAACATCAGGCAAAGGTTCTATCAGATCGAATCAGATAAAAATTTTCTCAAATAGGGCACATTCAGTTCTGTAAGGCATACTTCGTCTGCTTAGGTACATGGGTGATGGTTTCTCAACTGCCCTAAGTTCATTAGTTCTCAAGGTCATATCGGAATCATTCACCACAATAGTTCATATCAAAGTGTTTCAAATCAGGTACAATACGGTATTGTCTACATAAACTTGGGGGTAGTCGCATATGCATGCAGTTATTCGTATCGGGAGGTACGTATCATAATTAGTATAGCAGTTCTCAAATAAGTCTTATATGCAAGAACATGGTGCATAGTAACACATTAAACAGAGTTCCTCAGGTACACATAGTACAGGATTGTTACGCAAAAGTTCCAAATTAGCCACAAAAGCGTAGGTTTATGAGTTGAGCCCAGTATAGTCACGTAATCCAGTCAACTTTCTACCAATCAAAATACATGGTCTCACAATTATAGAGTTCATCATTTAGGGTGCTCAACTCGGTCACACGATCACAGAATCATACTTCTAGTGGTTTAGTCATTGAAACCGTAATATAACAAATCACCCTAAGCATAGGTTCAGATGTACATGTGCATGTGCAGAGTTAATCAATACCCCAATACGTATTTCACAAATTTCCCCAAATGGAACATACACATTCAATGAATACGGTCTCGATCTTGTGGGTCCAACCAATCTAAATACGCATGCAGCAGATACGAAAGGATATGCCGATTCGAATCAAATAATATCCCAAGCAAAGATGTACACATGTACTAATTCAAAATCAATCAACACATAAGCATTCATTTGTAAACAATATAGATACCTGGGATAACAATCACAGTATTCTGAGTGCTTTCTGGGATGAGTGTAATTACTCTATCCTGAGTAGCAATTCCTACCACTGGTACGAATTTGGCTGAGCCAGAACACGTATTCACATTGCTCAGTTCGGGATCAATCCCTTACCATATGGTCCATTTTACCACACCTATAACAAGCCCCCGAAATTCGACAACGACCCCTTGACGTTTCTTACACTGGTGGTGGCAAACGTTCTTGCCATAGCAGCAACTGACGTTGTTGTCTTAAGATCTCTGTCATTTCTTGTACCATTCTTCCCAGTCTATCAAGTCGGGCTGTGGAAGAGCTTTCCAGTTCGTATGCCCTTAATTTAACCACCCTCTGCACAAACTCTCATTAAACCTTGCCAATTATTGGGATGTCCAATACAAAAATAAACACAGACAAACATGGGTACATTCGCACATAGGCACATTGTTATATTCTCATTTCACATATCGTACGCAATAAATCACATGCGTAACAGATAATTGCATACTTATCAAATATCGCATGCTGAACATTTACTAAGTAATTATATACTCAAATCATGTTCATGTTTCACATAGGCACCCATTGGCAGAATCGAATGCACATAAGCAACTTTTCACGGTTCATATGTTCATGTATGTGCACTATAACAAAACAAATTTTATTGTACACAGTAGTGTAACAATTCATATCTCATATTCAAATCATGTGTGGTATTTCCTTTAGCGTAACATATCATGTTGGTCAAGCATAACAAGTTCCATAATGGAACCTTCGGTACTGGGTAACATATTTCATTCATAAGCCACGGTATTGTTTCCCTCGGGCGAGGGCTTCTGCTAAGGATACCACAATTACATTTGAAGAAAATTTAGACAGTCATTCACTCATGCAAAACATAGCATTTCAGGGAACTTGTCATTTCATATCATCAGAAAATAATTAAAGTTCACCATTTGATTAAACTTGCATTATACTTTATACAAAAGATTCACAAGTATGCATGTACTAGAGAGCATACATATTCCAATGGTTTACAATGCAAGCAATTCACGAATTATAGCACATAACTGTTCATATCGAAACACTTAAGCATATAATCAATGCTTCTAAATTCATATTTATCACATGAATGCATCCTAGATCTTATCTAGATGCTTATTGCTCCTTTTGGACAAGTGTGCGAGTTATTAACTCGTGCTCTGATACCACTCTGTCACGACCTGAACCCGCCCCCATGGGTTAAGGACGTAACCGGCCAGTAATCATGAGATTACCTACGGCCTCAAACCAAACCAAATGTATTTTAACAGAGTTAATGGGGGCCAAACGGAAGCAAAATTAAAAACT
>NW_021025388.1:537176-557459 GCF_004153795.1 Camellia sinensis
GTAGGGTAGTTTTTCTCATGAGGTTTCAACTGACGAGATGCATATGCTATGACTTTGCCCCCTTGCATTAATACACAACCCAAACCCTTATGTGAAGCATCACTGAAAATCTGAAATTCCTCATTATCTGATAAGTGGTTCCAAGGAAGTTCTAGGCTAAAGATGACCTCGGCTAAACTCACACCAAGCGGGGTACAAAACATGCAAGAAACTTTTAAGCAAATCAAATCAAGGTTTGCAAAAATGCAACATATCAAGACAAGATCATGTAATATATGCAAGCATAACTAGAGTAGAGTGAGGGTCGTTACAGTCATTACATCTCATCTCTTCACTACTGTCTCTGTTGATTTCTGTTATATATGACAAAACCATCTAAATCTGTTATCTCTGAACTTATCTTCTATCAGCATTATTCCTACCTATTCTCGAATATACTCATTCCTAACTCTATCTTTTTAAGTCTTGTCACACGTCCACCTTAGTATCATCATCTCAGCAACACTCATCTTATCTACATATTGTTTCTTAGTTGCTCAATATCCCGTCACATACAACATTGCTGGTCTAATAGCCGTTCTATAGAACTTTCCTTTTAGCCTAGCGAGTACTCGTTTATTGCACAGTACCCCAAACACACTCCTCCACTTAAGCCATCCTGTCTTAATTCTATAGACTACATCCGCTTCAATCTTTCCTTTTTTTTTTGATAAAAAAAAAAAAACTTTTATGACTTTATTATATATGTATATCTAATGATCCCTGAGAACAGTACCTATTTTATAGTTGAGGTTATATGTGACACCTATCTTTTGTTGTTGCAGATTTTGGCTGAGCATAAGAATGGGAAGTTGGCAATTATTACATGACAGTTGGTTTTGTGTTTGGTTGTTCTGTATGCATTTGCAAGCAAATTAGCATTGTGGTTGTTTCTTGTTGAGGCTTGAACTTTCAATCCTCTGTTATGCTTCTTTTGGTTTCCATATTCCTGTACTTTTCTGTTAATAATTTAGGGGCCCTTTTTCTTTCTTCCAAAATTTTCATTTGAATTTGCACATATTGCTAAGCTTGTTATTCGGACCTGTTTGGTAGTGTTTTCAAACAAAAATTCTTCTCTTTTTTGTGTATTTAGACAAAAATATCAAATAGTTTAGAATCATTAATTGCTCATAAAATTATGTGATAACTATCAACTAATCCGTAGGCAGGAACAAGCTCTGAGGCCATGGTCAATGTTAATTTTGATGGTGTGTACAATAAAAGGTGAGCTAAATTGGGAAGCTGCAATGGTGGCCGTTAGGATGGCAACAGAGTTTGGTTTCAGAACTGTGTTTGTAGAGGACTATTGTCAACCAATTGCAACCATGGTGCAGCAGGAAGAGGGGGTGGATCAAACTGTTGTGGTTAAGATTCGGGATGTTGTGCAAATGATGAAGACTTTGGCAGGGTGATTGGTTTCGTACGGTAGGCTCAGAATATAGTTGCTTATGAGTAGTGATGGAGATAGGATTTTGATTCATGGGCACCGTTAAATTTAATCCTTAGCGATATTAATTATAAAACTTAATCATATTCAATTTTCATTTGGTGATAGAATGTCTAAAAATTAACATGATGTCAAAATTATGTCTTAGTTATGTTTTAATTAATTGATAATTATTTTATTTACTATTTTAGTTACTAAATATGATGATAATCAAAATTTAAAATGTAATCACATGCATACAAAAATAATATAAAAAAGATAATTGTGGAGAAAAATAACAGAGTAATGATAGAGATAAATAAATATAAGAGAATGTTTCGATAAAAATAAACATTTATAGTCGCAAATTGAAAGGAATTTTTTTTTAAATTTTTTTTGAAAAAGAAAAGAATAGGGATATAAAGATTTGGAAATATATTTGAAAATCAAAAAAGAGTTAAATGAAAAAAAAAATTTCTAAGTAAAGGTGAAAGTGTAATTTTAAATAAAAAGGGAGCAAGTGCCCCCTAGTCCCTAATGTAGCTTCGTCTTTGCTTATGAGTTGCCGTTTCGCTTGTAATGGAAAGAGTATTTTAGTGTGTAACTATGTGACTCAGATGATATGTGCACCCTTCTTGGTTGTTTGTCCATGGTGTGTTCTGATGGTTGAATGCTTTCACTTTCTATCTAATGCAATATATCTATTGTCCGGAGGGAAAAAAATTCTATTGACCTCTCTTAAGGCTTAAAAAAATATTTATTACAAGTGTTACTAATTTAAATTATATCAAATTTTAAGTCCCATCAAATATGATCGGTCATATGAAATTTTCTTTTCCATTCGACTCTATTAAAGGCTATTGCGTTAGTCAAATTAAAGAGATTCATATCTCTCTTTACTACACTAACCCACGTCAATTTAGGTCTGTCTTTTTCTCTTAACAATTTCGTCTACCGTCACTACATCTCATCTCTTCACTACTGTCTCTGTTGGTTTCTGTTGTGTATGACCAAATCATATCAATCTGTTATCTCTGAACTTATCTTCTATCAGCATTATTCCTACCTATTCTCGAATATACTCATTCCTAACTCTATCTTTTTAAGTCTTGTCACACGTCCACCTTAGTATCATCATCTCAGCAACACTCATCTTATCTACATATTGTTTCTTAGTTGCTCAATATCCCGTCTCATACAACATTGCTGGTCTAATAGTCGTTCTATAAAACTTTCCTTTTAGCCTAGCGAGTATTTGTTTATTGCACAGTACCCCAAACACACTCCTCCACTTAAGCCATCCTGTCTTAATTCTATAGACTACATCCGCACCAATCTTTCCAATCTTTGTGATAATTGATCCTAAATAATGAAAATGTTCACTCTTACACAGTTCTTGGTTCTCAATCTTCACTTCTACTCTGTTTCCATTGTTACTTTTACTAAAATTACATTCTATGTACTCTGCCTTAGTTTTGCTTATCCAAAATCCGTTACATTCAAGTGTTTCTTTCAAAGTCTCCAACTTAGTATTCACTTATTCTCTAGTCTCGCTCACTAACATAATATCATCTACAAAAAGCATACACCATAACATATTATCTTGAAAATTTCTCGCCAACTCATCCATAACTAAAACAAAAAAATAAGGACTCAAAGTTGATTCTTGGTGTAACCCTATAGTAATTGAAAATTCATTTGTCTCTTCAACATGCAATCTAATAGTAGTCACCACACCTTCATACTTTTCTCTAATCAATTTAACATAATTATATTGGGTATAAATAAAAAAATAATTATGTCATTTCACTTATATCAAAATACATATTTTATTTTATTTGTTTTTATATTTTTACACCGTCTACATAAGTTTTAAGCCCTTTAATTTTATTTAAAAAATTAGTGTAATTATGGGTCGGTTAGGTTGGTTTGGGAAGTGTTTTTTTAGAATTTTTTTTAATTAAAATATGAGGTGAAAAAAATATTTATGGATGATTTTTTGAGTTTTTATGAAAAAATTATATAAAAAGTAGAAAAAATAAGAAACAAATTTTGACTTCTTTTTAATGATTTTTTGTTTACATCCCAAATTCATCCTATGTCAAATTTTGAGATTGTTCTGTTTTTAATTATTATTGATTAATTGATATTGAGGCTTGGTTTTGGAATTCATTAAAAAGTTATTAAAAAAGTTAAAAAATTATATAAAAAAAGTAAAAATTTCATTTTCTTTCTATTCTTTACATTTTTTTCTGTAAAAAGCTATAAAATAAAATAAAAAGTATCCTAAATATGCTAGTCTTTTTCATCTCCTATTTTATCTAAAAATCTAAAAAATTACTAAAATAATCTATTTTCAAATCAACTCTGAATACATCTAGCAAACAGTTCCTTAAGAAGTATTAAGGGGTGGTTTGGGTATAATTTTTTTAGGGACTTTATTTTATTTTTTGTGAAAAGATGTGTAAAAAAGTAGAGAAGTGTTTTGATAACTTTTAACAAATAAGTCAATGACCAAGGAAATTCTAATATACGCCCTTTTAAAATGGGTATACCATATGCACCCCTAGTTATGCCGTTTTCTTCTTTAGTTATGACTAATTTTATTTTTTAGTTATGGTATTATTTTAGTTATGACTCATGAGTTCTTTAGTTATACCTCATGTTGTATTTAGTTATGACATTTTTTTTTTATTTTAATTATGACTCGAAAAGTATATACAAAATTATGTCATTTTTTTTCTTTAGTTATAAAGAATATGTGTGTATCATAGTGTTTTTCCATTTTTCATCACTAATACCTTAGTTGTATAAACTAGGGGTGCTCGCGGATTGAGTTGGGTCGGGTCCGAACTTAGGTGGATAGCCCATATGGCCGGGGGTAGGCCCATATTTTCAACCCGAAATATTAATTGATTGGGTTTGGAATATATACTTTCAATCCAGCTCGACCTGGTCGTTATTAAATTAATTAATTATTTATAATACATTAATATATATTTTTTTTTTGTTGAGATCTAGATTTTATCTTAATTGATTGGGTAAATTACAAATACACCTCCTAAGGTTTGTTTAAAGTATAGATTGCCCCTTGTGCTTTGGAAAATTACAAATAACTCATTGTTAGCACTTTTTATTTAACAAAATTAACTAAAAGAATGAAATTCACAATTGCTCTCCTATACAATAATAAAATTACCTAAATTATTAATTGAATTATATTTCTAATATCATTAAAAACTGTTAATTGATT
Source organism: Camellia sinensis (assembly GCF_004153795.1). Lineage (NCBI taxonomy): Eukaryota > Viridiplantae > Streptophyta > Magnoliopsida > Ericales > Theaceae > Camellia > Camellia sinensis. Next base: position 541,895 of record NW_021025388.1, read on the forward strand.
TGATGATTTATTAATAAAAGGGGCAATTTGTTATGAAATTAGAAATCTCAAAGGGTGAAATGTAATTTCCAAAATCACAGAGGGCAATTCATATTTTAATCAAATCTCAAGGAGTTTATTTGTAATTTATCCTTATTAATTTTATTGGAACTCACATTTATGGTGATATGTGATTGAATTTATTTAAGAAATTATTTAATTTATACACAAAATCTTTTAATTTATAATGATGATAATATATTTGTTTAATAAATATAATGCGTAATTCAATTTAATTTTAATTTTTTTTAATTTTTTTTTTAACATATAACTTGATGGGCAGATTTGAGATTCATAATTATTTTTTAGAACAAATTTGGCTAGATATAGAGATCCTATATTAAGACTGCATCAAACTTGAACAGACACAAAATTCTTTATTATGTAATGTTGATCTGATCCGAATCCGGCTCCGCCCAATGTCTATCTACCGCTAGTGCACACCGTGCACCATAGTGTTTCCCCAATGGCCAACTTTTAATTTACAGGAATTTACCGATATAATCGGCTTTCAACGTTGCAATATGCAGACTCCACAACCATAAAGTAACTTATCATTAATTATGTCTCCATTTGAATTTGATGATTATCCAAACGTTCACAACAAAATCAAAGTGAAGGAGCGATCATTCTCTCAGTCTCTCTCTCTCGTAAGTTCCAAACAGTTTGAAACACGTAAACCTAGAGTTTTTTTTTTTTTTATCGCATTTGTTAGGAAACCAATTATGTTAAGAAGTCTAATAAATTTATAAAGTCTATTTATATTAGGAAATCTATATTATTTTTCTTATATAAAGATGTTTATTGTAATAATTTTGGAGGAGATAAATAATATTAAGAGTTTAAGTGACTAATCTCGATTTCGACTCAAATTGGTGGCCTCCGACAGATTGTTCTACAGCAATAACTGCAAGGCTTTATTCAGAGCCCTTCAATGATTCACAAACCTCCAACACATTGTGCTTTATAATCCCATCTTCGGGGACAAAGCCGACGTCAATTACCCCATTCGAAGAATTGCTCCTTCTGGGTTGGATCTTCCAATCCCTCTCTCTCATTTTTTTACAAAAAATTCCCATTCCCCAAAGCTATTAGGAAACTGGGTTCGACCATGAAGAACTTGAAGATTTTAAGATGTTGTAACCTCATTGGTTTTCGAAATCAACACCTTTTTGCTATAGCTGTTGCTTTACCATTGCTTGAAGAGCTCGATATCCAATCTGAATGCTATATCCAATCCGAATACAATTATAATCTATGGGCTGCAGAATTTAAAAGTGCAAAGTACATGGTAACGGACGCTGGGATTGAGGTATTATCGCGCAAGCTTCGAGGGTTGCGTAAAATTAATATGAATAGGCTGGTTGGTTGTTCTGATCGATCTCTCATTGCTTTGTCATCAAATTGTCAACTTTTGAATGAAATTCGATGTTCTTTCTGCAAAGTAACCGAACATGGAATTTGTTTTGTACTACGCCATAGTCGAAATTTGGTTTGTCTCAAAACAAGACTCTATTGCAGTTCACCAGATGATTCGTTCACTTTTGAGAATTCCATGATTTATGCAACATCTTTACGCGATCTCGACTTAGTAGCATCCGAAGATAATGACAGACTAATTTGTTCAATTGCAACAACAGGCATTCCATTAGAGAAGTTCATATTGCACGATGATTCTGGTTTGAGCTTACATGGACTCGTGACTTTCTTAGGTGCATGTCCGTCTTTGACACACTTAGAACTGTGTGCTATACAATTCCTCAACGACAATTCCATGAGGGATTTATGCCAATATCTTCCTAATCTTATCTCCATAACGATTTATGCGTGTCCAAAGTAAACTGCTACAACCTTCTTCATCCTTGCAAAAGAATGTCCCGTCCTTTCCGAAATTAAACTGCAACATACTGATCTAGAAGTAGAGGATGATTTTGATATGGAATTAGAAAGGAATTATCATATTAGATCTTTGGAGTTAAGTTATGGGCGTGTGAATGACGAATTCCTGACAAAAATAGGGGTTGTTTGCCCCAACTTACGGACTCTTACTGTTTGAGGACTTTACAAACTAACAATAGAGGGTATTGTGGAAAGTTTGAATTGCATGCATTCAGGGCCGGCCCTGCCCTAAGGCAGGTAAGGCTTGTGCCTTAGGTCCCATATTTTGGTCCAAAAATAGGGCTCCAAAATTTAAAAAATTGTTATAGGTTCAATCTTTTTTTTTTTTTTTTTGGTTTTAAGATCAATTTATAGGGCCACAAATGTTTTATTGGGCCCATGTATAATTTAACCCATATTTATTTATAAATGTGTTTGGCCCATATTTATTAAAATGAAAATATATAAATAAATAAACAAATAAAAAACAATAGGGCCCTAAATTTGGTAAAACATATAAACATATATAACATAGGGCCCCTAAATTTGGCCCAAAAATAGGGTCCCTAAATTTGACAAAATATTATAGGCTTAATGTTTTTTTTTCTTGGATTTTAGGATTAATTTAAAGGGCCCCAAAATATTTTTTTAGGTCCATGTATGATTTACTCCGTATTTATTTATAAGTGTAGTTTGGTCTCAAGAAAAATAATACAGACAATATATGGGCCCTATTTTTTTTATTTTTTATTTTTACCTTCTTTATCTATTAGATTTTAGTAGAATAAATAATTTTGCTCAAATTTTTTTACCTAGGTCTTTATCAATTTTAATTGAATAATTTTTTCCTAATTTTTTTGTTCTAATTTTGTTTTATTAAATTGTTTTATTTATAATTTTAATAATTATATGTGTAAGGAAATTTTTTTATGGTTACAAACAAATAAAAAAATTGTAACTTATCGTTTTATTCATGAATTTTTTTAAACATAAAAGGGCCCCATTTTCAAAATTCGCCTTAGGCCCCGTCAAACTCAGGGCCGGCCCTGCATGCATTTGACAACTAGAGAAGTAGTGATCTGTTTGGAACAATGTCTGATATGAGCTATCGCAGGCACTTGCATTCTATATGTGAAGGAAGAAAGATTCTAGGGGCTGATTGTACTTGTGAATTGAGTAAGAAGAAAAAGATGGTAGGGAATATTTTGCTCTGATTCTTGCATTCAAATTTGGCAGGAGGACTTGTATCTTGAACTCTTCTAGTTTTCAACTTTCAGTTGTCCAATATTTGATACTGTTCCATAGATGTCAACTTGAAGAAAGAGCAATTAAATTAACTTCTCAAAGATGTCAACTTGAAGGTAGATGCATAAAACTAATCAAACATCTACTAATGGGTAGAGCTTCTTTTGTTGGTACGATCACAATAAGCTTTACCAACTGTAAGTTGGCTTCTTTCCAAAGCTTCATATGTCATGGTGTTCGCATCCATTTGAGTTTTGATCAGGTGCAATTGTTTGCTGAGGTTGTTTTATTTAAAAGCACTTAGGCCCCGTTTGGGGACTTACCTTTTTAGTCAAAAAGTCAAAAAGTTACATTTTTAGCCAAAAAGGCAACAACTCATACAAAAAAGTCAAAGATTCTATTTTCTCTCTACTTTTTGCACATCTTTTCGTAATTAGCCGAAAAGTCATCCCAAAAATATAAGTTTTTTTTACCTACTTTTTTAGCCAAATAGCCAAAAAGTTACTAAATTAGTCTGTTCCCAAACGAGGCCTTAGTCTTATTCATTGATGCCTGATCAATTAATCTTAAATCCTAATCACTTGTACTGTATCTTTGTGAGTTTTGCTTGCTGATGTGATATGGAATAAGGCCAATTGAAAAACTAGGAGCAACACAAGAGCTGGTCATTGTGAAATGAAATTGGAAATGATGGCCTTTTTTTGCTGTCATATCAATGAGTTTCTGACTGTAAGGCAAAGCAAACCAAAATTTAGATATTGGAACACTAATGTTTGAGAAATTGGAACAAAAGCATTATGTTCCATTCTTTCAGAAGAATGAGTACCTTGGTATTACCTTTACTCCCATCCATGTTTTTACCATTGGTGACTTGATTAGCTTAGCTGGTTGTACATACAATCCAAATATAGCAGCAGAGAAGGATACAATTAGGCCATGTTTGTTTGGGTGGGACTGGATTAGGTTGGATTAGCATTCCCATGACTAATAGTCTTAGGACTATGAATCCTTTGGATTGTATATCCTATCCTGTGTTTGGATTGAGTTAGGATTATAAGGAGGGATTAACAAAATATTATCCAATCCGATGTGTGTTTAAGGGAATTGGAATGGATAGGACATGAGACATCCAATATATTGACCATATTATGGTCATTTGATAAGTTAGTCCAGACTTTGATTTAGTCTCCTAATTTATATCCCACCCCATATATGGGATTGAATAGTCCATCATATGTAGTCCATCATATGTAAGATACCATATCCGAATGGATTGTTAGTCCGCACTTTAATATTTTAACCAAACATCGGATTACTAGTTTTATTGGATTATTAATCCAATCTCAAGTATATGTGTTGGCTTTTTGGCTTTTCGAAGGGTATTTTTGTGAATGTGAGCGTGCCAGCAAGGATCAATCAGTCCTTACAGAAATTGTGATTGCCAACCAATTATCAGACGATTGTGTTTTAGTTCTTTTCAGCCTCAATGAAGAGGACTTTTACTGGTGGCTTAACTTAGGAGAAATTAAGAAAGAAAACAGTAATATGAAGAACAATTGAAGTATTTCATAAAAATGAACACTTACAATGGTCCGAACTCATCGCTGATCATGCTTCCTTAAAAGTAGCTCCATTACGCCATTACTGGCAGTTGAGCTTCCCTCTTGTACTGGAATTTGAATATGAGTAACCGTTTGAAGATATGTCATCTTGCATCCCATTATTGATCTAGTGTTACTCAGATCATGTGAGGACCAATATTTATTGCCACGTGTACGATCAGGATTAAAGGCTTGAATAACCTTCCTTTATTACCCTTACTCTGCCACGTGTCGAACTGTAACTGGCTTTTACAAAATATGTAGCCAACAATATGTCTGCCCAAACAAACATGATCTTAGTATGTCTGTAGAATTGGCCGGATCTCACACCAAAATGAAACTGCTCCCAGGATTAGTGTTTTGAGATTGCCATGTGTTCAAGAACAACTCACATGATGTGGTCAAAATAACAAACACTACTTGCGCAGCAGAAACCATGTAGGTTTTCTTCTTGCATGTTTGCTTGCGTGCTTGCTCTTCCTCCTCTTCTTTGTTTTCTTTATCTATATACCGATTTTATGTTTACTTTTCTCTCAAACCTAACTTTCAAGTACTTGCATGGGCCTATTTGGTAACATTTTCATTTTTTGTTTTCTGTCATTTCCAAAAAAACACAGAAAGCTTGTTTGGTGAGTTGTTTTTGGAAAAATATTACGAAAACAACTCAATTTTTATAAAACACCAAAAAAAAAAAATCAATTTTGAAAACTATTTTACACACACAAAAAAAAAGTGTTTTTTAAACTTATATTATTTTTATTTTCGTAAACACAATAGGCAAAAACAATATTAATAGGTTGTTATGGACTGCATGAGGCTTTTTATAACATAAAAGGGGGGGAGGGGGGCAATCACACCCCCATGTAACTTTACAAAAATAATTACAAGGAAAAATTTATGATTTTAGATATTAATAATTATAAAATTTGTTATTAATTTATAATTATTTTTTTAAAATGTCACTGATTTGATATTTTTCATAAAAAATATCTATATATTAAAAGAAAGCCATATATATAGCCTTTGAATGATTTAAACGAGTTGATAAAATAATATCACACTGATAGATTTTAAAAGATAGAATCATATAGTGAGGAGTAATGAATTCAGTCAATTATGCTTTTGTGATTAACTAATGAATTGAAGTTTTTATAAACATTAATTAGTGTATTAGAGTATATTTTTTTAGAAAATTGGTAAAAAAATCTATTTTCCTGGTGGCATTAGATACAATTATTGATTTGTTTTTTTGGTAAGGACATGATAATAAAAAATAATAATTGTTGAAAAGGAAAAATTATTGTTTAATTTTTTTTTTCCATTTTCCATTTATTTTTATTTTTTCATTTCCATTTTTGCCAGTGGTGGCTGGTGGTATCTGACAACAGATGGTGGTGGCCCGTGGTTGTGGTGATGATTTTGATATAGGCAGATTAGATGAACAAATAAGTGAATTGATATGTGACACGTGGACAGATAGGTGAATATATCAGTGATAGATAACAATTGAGCAGATACGGTTAATATGGTATTTCACATTACTATTGTCCTTATAGCTCTAAACGATTTAAACTTATGGTAATGGCTCAAAGATTTAGAAATGGACCTACGATTTGAGTTCCCTACAGTTTTGTAATTAAAAATTAAATTTAAATGTTGTGAATATATTATTAGGCACACACGATCACTATCCTATGATAGAAATTAAATTATATGGTGATGGTGCTAAAAAATAACATATGTACTGTTGAAGTAAGTCTTTAAAATATGACATTTTGACATTGTAGTATACTATGGCTGTTTGAGAACTTTCAAATTAGTCACATTTTTTTTAAAAAAAAAATTATGTCAATTTTTTTTTTTAAAACTTTTTTGATCTATCTTGGGCAGGCGAATCTATTTTTTAAAAAAAAATAAAAAAATAAGCCAAAAGAAAAAAAAAATGTTATTTTTTGCTTATTTTCATCTTTTATAAGTTTTTTTTTAAAAAAATTTAAAATTTTTCGATTCATCTCATTGAGTAGAATCTATATATAACTTTTTAAATTTTTTTTGTAAAAAGTTAAAAAATAAACCAAAACACACACACACAAAAAAAAAAATTTCCCTAAGCACCCACTAAAATATGGCAATAATAAGGATTGAAATATCACGATTTGTTAGAAATTGTCTTACTAATAAGAGCCTCAAGCACACAAAAGCAAAAATAAAAAACAAATAGATCAAAATATTAAACTCAAAATGCTTTTAATGAATTAAAAAAAAAATCCTTTATATACTTTTATTTTCATTTTTATTTTTTTGATAACCAGATGTCTAGGCTCTTTTTATATACATTTTTAAAAAAAAATTTATTCTCAATATTATCAAGTGTTTGATTTTCCCTTAATTGAATACTAAAAAATAGGTTTCCTCTACATTTTTCCCCCCTTTCATTTCACTTTTTATCATTTTATTTCTATTATATTTTTTACTCAAATCAAACAAATCTTAAATCAAAGAATAAGTAGTTTTCCTAAAAATTTTGTGTCACTTATTTTTCTTACACACCTTGAGACTAAGAAAAAAAAAATTTCCCCTCTCTCTCCAAAAACACCCAATCCATACAGGCTTGCCAAGTATTTTAAGCATATTGTATGCGTGTGTGCCTTGTTCAAGTTGATTATTCTTTTAACTTGTGTTTGTATCATAAATTTTAGTAGAAATTTAAAAAATGAAAAAAAAATAAGTGAAATATAAATAAAACCAATGGTACATTGGCTTTTATAATAAGGGCGAATTACACTAACAGTCCATATATTTTGTGGTTTATGTTACTTTGATCTCTGACTTTTCAACTGTGACACATTTGACCTTAAATTTTGAATCTTTTCAAATAAAGACAATTGAAGATATCATTGCTCAATTTCAAGGACAAAGTCGTCAATTTGATAAAATAAAAACTAATTTGACAAAAAGAAATGTCAAAAAACTATTTTTGAATTTTTGAAAATAATTTCTACCCTCCAAAGACAAAATTATGTAAATTGATAAATCTTTTAGTGTAACACCCCGAAATAATCCCAACATATCTAATACATCTAACCACATTCATTGAATAGTGATGACATAACTCCAACCTTTACATCATATATCAACAATGTTTGTACAAAAGTTCCACATGCAAGTTATACATTCATTGGTAAGAAAAACACATGAATCTATAGCATGTGAAACATATGGTTCTTAAAACAAATAAATGCCCTTATGGGCTACAACTTCCAAGGCTTAAACCTGGTTACACAAAAGTGGCCTCTTGGACCCATACAAAAATAGCCCTTGGCTAGCAATTAAATCTCAACAAAATGGAGCTATGTACTCTTCACAATTATCCTCGCCATCAGTTTGGCGGGATCACCACATCTTTACCTGCACCAATATCCCATAGGGGTGAGCATAAAGTCCAATAGAAAATTCTCTCAAAGTATATACAGTTATGCAAATCCCCTCAACAATTAAAAATGCAAAGGCAATGCCATGCAAATGCCAAAAATAAATAGGAATTTCATTTCAATACACTATTTGAAAATCACCATGTTCTCAATAATATTTTCCAATCTCATAAATTTCAAAACTTCAATATTTAAATCAATAAGGGCGGTAAGTACGACACTGGTAAACCCTAGGCTGGTGTCTGCAAGTAGACTCTACAAGTACTACCAAACTGTCATTTTTACTGGTATTAACCGGAAGGCTCGACACTTATCCACGCGGTTTTCTGGTCTTTCACCATGGACACTCAGGCCAACTTATCAAGACTAACTACACCCCCTATCCGGACTTACCACATATTTACCCCATGCCACATTTTCATAGTTCTTATTACATCATCATTTTCTTTCATGAAATAAACATCTTAAATCAAAATTTACAATGCAAAATAATAATTGAATGAATATGCAATGCTATGATCTTTCCATATCTCATAACACTTCTCAAATTTCAAACGTCTCCACAATAATGCCAACAATCACAATTCCCATTTCCTTTCTTCGTTGTTCTTTCATAAGAAGACCATGTGTCATCAACACATAGTTACAATTTTACACACACAAGTCTTAACAATCTAGTCTCTTCAAGACCACAAGTAGTGTTTTTCAAACATTAATTTCCCATGTTTATAATTCTCACAATTTCAAAGTGCACAACAATTTGTCATCTCACAACCATAGATCATTATATCTTTAACCATAATTTCTAAAACAAGTTCTCCATTTCCATATATCAAAAGCTTTCCATCTTTGCAACCACATTATGGAATCTACACACATTCATCTTTTATCAAAAGAAAAGAAAGAATTCCATGGACATTTTCATGTTTTCCAAAAATTCTCAAATTCTAGGGTTTTCATCAAAAACCAACATTTTCCCCATTTTCTTAGTGAAATATTACCAAATCATCCTTTTTATGTTTAATGAAAAGGAAGAACCCCTAGGATTTAACATAGGGTTGAGATTTAAAACCCACATTTAAAAACTCTCTACATTTTTGTTCAAAAATAGAAATCTAACATAAGAACCACTAGAAGACTCACAAAATCAACATTTATATGGCACAACATGTATATATGACTCAAGAAAACCCTACCTCAAACTTGATGAAGAAATGGAGATGATGAGAGGGTAAAACCCTAGAAACCAAAGGTTGTCAAAGCTCAATCTCCACCACACAATGTAGTTCTTGCTTGCTCACCAAAATTGAGAGGAATGATGGTAGATCTAGACCCCAAGATTTGTAGGAAATCAAGAGTTTTAGTGTTTGATGATGTTTTCTAGATAGAAGGGGAAGTAAATGTGTTTTTAGAGAGAGAGGAGTGTGAAAGAAATGAGATACAATCAGCCCCAAAGGAGAAAGAAAAACAGAGCCTCGGACTGCCCAGACATCTCACACGTGCGGAGCCTCATTCCCGTACGTGCGGCTCCCAACCCCGCACATGCGGCCCTTCCGCACGCACCTTGTTCCACACCTGCAATTTAAGCAGAATGATGCAACTCACCCAAGCTCCCCTCTTCTCGCACGTGCGGCTTGGCCTCCCGCACGTATGGCCCAACCCCGCACATGCAGCCCTGGCCTAGCAGCCCAAAACCCTGCTTGATCGCTCTTGGACAACTTGAGCACGACCGTGCACCCTCTGGAACGAGTAAGATTCAACACTGAACAAAACAAGAACAAGAATTCTAATTTGAGAACTATTCTCGGGCGTTCCATCCCAACAAAAGAAAAGAAGAATGGAACGAAGAAGGAAAAACAGAATAAACCCGGTAGTCACATTTAGACATTTATTTATTTATTTAGTTTATCAAATTAATTTTTATTATGTATTTGGATGATCATGTAATGGGTGGTTGTTAGGTTTTAATGTGTAATCGATATATTTAAAATATGACATATTTTTAGTTTTAGATTTTTTGATTTAATAGATTAGTTTAATATATCAAAGTTGTTACCATATTTAACTTTTGAAAAAATAGAAACTAATTTAATAAAAATAAAAACTACAACCCACGATCATCATCCAAATACATAATAAAAATTAACCTGGTAAAAAATAAATAAACAAATGTCTAGAAAATTTATCAAATTTTACATAATTTTATCTTTAGTGGGCAGAAATAATATTTATAAATTCAAAAATATTTTTTGACATTATTTTTGTCAGATTAATTTACATTTTATTAAATTGACAACTTTGCCTTTGAAATTGAGCAGTAATATCTTCAATTGTCCTTATGTGGAACACAATTTAATATGAGTGCTGCTATTAGCACCTGCCAAAATTCTTTGGACCCCCCATTTTATAATTTTTTTTTATTACAATTATACCCTAAAGTAAAATTACATTAAAAAACATTATTAAATAGAACACCCACCTATCAATAAGAACTCACGTGGCAAGGTGACGCCGACGTGTCAACCGAGGTGCCACGTGTCCTGGTCATGACGCCGAGGTGATTTCGGCAAGGCTGAGGTTATCTCCGAAGATATCGGAATCCGAGATAAGCGGATAAAGGACAAGAGTCCTAGAATAAAGAGGGAACTCAACCTAGATATGGACAAGAGTCCTAAATTGAGAGAAAACTTCAGTTTGGGTAAAGATAAGACTCTTAGAGAGTTTATCCTAATCTTACTGGGAGTCCACGATTAGCAGTAATCTTGAGTTCATAGAAGTTAGGCTTTTATTGGGACTAGGTTTATGTTGGCTATAAAAGAGAGGCACCCCCATGGGTCTAAGGTAGCAGTTTTATACTCAAGCTTGTGAGTTTAGTACTTGATTATCTTTGAGAGATATACTGACTTGATCGTCGGAGTGCCCCCAGGTGGAAGAGCCACCGCCGGAGCCTTTTCTTTCTATTACAGGTTTGTTGAAGCCATCTATTCTGCTGGTGCTCTCCAGCTGATTACTAGGCGGGCAGTGTGGTCAGAAAATTACCCACACAATTTGGCGCCGTCTGTGGGAATCTTAGAAGAATAGATGGCCAGTGACGGACAGAGGGAAAACATTGGGGGCGACACTCCTGCTAGGAGTGGCAGACCAATTGATCTTGACATTGAAGGAGACGACCATAGTATAGAAAATCATGACCAGGGCCACGGAGAGAAAGACGTCGGCCAGGAGGGCGGTACTTCAAAGAAAACAGACTAAAGCAAGTATTATAACGAAGATTACCTTCAGGTATGGAGGGATAGGTGCCTACGGAGAGATGAGGAAGTAAAAGACTTGGCAAACAAGTTGGTAGACCTACAGTCAGTGGTCAACTTCATGATGCAAAACAATGTTATGCAGCCACCATACCCGCTGCAAGATACGCCAATGCCGGCAATTAACACCCACAAGGGAGGAAGGAAAGCAATCCCCGATGCCCCTCAGCACACCAGGAGTGGAAGGCACTCACACCGACCTTCCAGGGAAGTCGGACGAGAGGAGCCGAGGCAAGAAGAGTCCCGAAGAATGAAGGATCCAGGGCCCAAAGAACATCGGCATGTTCAAGGGCAGGCACTCTGCTTTGACACAACCCATGGAGAAATATCGAAACGGGCCCACCACGAGGCCGAAAGCAGTGTCCCAAAAAGATTGAAATCCAGAGATAGCCGAGCTCCAGGTAGGAGTAAGAAGGACTTGAGGGATTACCTCAAAAGGAGGCAGCAAAATGTTGAAGCCGAGGTGACATCCCCAGTTAAGCCGAGAACACCGTTCTCGATGGAACTGGACAAATTTGAAGCACCAAAGATATTCAGTATGCCAAGGTTCCAAATTTATGATGGTAAGTCAGATCCCAACTTTCATGTTGGACTATACCTGAACTCAATGGCATTATACAGTGGGAACGAGCCGTTGCTCTGCAAAGTATTTCCCTCATCCTTTGGGGAAATTGCATCTGATTGGTTCCATAAACTACCGAAGGGAAGCGTAAAGACATGGGAAGGCCTGGCCGAGATGTTTGTGGCCAGGTTTGTAACGAACAAATTACAGCCCTTAAGGGTCGATGCCCTGATGGCTTTAAGAATCACCAAGGAAGAAGGCCTTAGGGCCTACGTGAAGAGGTACTATGAGGTGTTCAATCGAATACCCGAATGCAACCAAGAAGTGGCGGTCGTGTCTTTAAAAAACGGCCTGAAAGATGACTGCCCACTACGGAAGTCTTTGGCAAAAATATTGCCAAAAAGCATGGAGGAACTCATGACGAGAATCGAGAAGTACGCCAGAGCCGAGGAAGATACGTCAGGAAATAAAGAGATAAAGCAGGAGAAGGGAAACGGCTCGCCGAAGCGAGGCCGAGGTACCAACGGGCCGACCAAACAAGAAACAAAATTGAAGGGTAAACAGGCAGTAACGACGGTGTTCCGAATCCCTATCCATAAAGTCCTAGACCAAATACGAAATCAACCCTATTTCAGGGCACCGGCAAGAGCACCAGGGGAATTTATGGGAAGAAACGTTGGTAGGCGCTGTGCTTACCACAATGAAGAAGGACCCCCAACGCAGGGTTGCAGAGCCTTAAAAGCACACTTAGAAGACCTAGTAAGGCAAGGCCATCTAAGGGACCTTGTTGATGAGGCCAGGACAAGAGAAGAACAGTCAAGATTGCCTCAAGCACCAGCAGCACCGCCTCCCCCAGCACAACAACCACAGGCAGGAGCACCACGGGTGGTTAATGTAATCCACTCAAAGGTGAATGAAAGCGACATTCGGGGAGAAACTCAAAGAGTAAAACACCTGCAGCACGTGAACCAGGTCGGATACAAAAGGCCTCGGCCTGAAGAATGCCAAGGACCAATGATAACTTTCACTGAAGCCGACCTGGAGTTGGTCCAACATCCGCATAATGATGCCTTGGTAGTATCCCTCTAGGTTGGGGAATGCCAAGTGAAACGCATCCTGATAGATCAAGGCAGCTCTTGTGACATCATGTACGTCAGATGTTACAAGGAGCTGGGCCTTCACCCTGACGACCTGGAACAATCCAGCAACCCTATGGTCGGCTTCAATGGAACACCGACATGGCCATTGGGCGCAGCAAGCGTGGAAGTACAAGCCGGTACTAAAAAGATCAAGACAGAATTTATGGTGATTGACACACCCTCGCCATATAACATCATCTTGGGAAGACCATGGTTGCATGCAATGGGGGCAGTTCCCTCAACACTGCATCAACTACTACGGTTCCCAACAGAGCATGGGATTGAAGAAGTCAGAGGAGATCAACTGCAGGCAAAAACTTGCTCCATGGCAGCAATGAAGACTACTTGCAGCATTCGAAAGCCAAAAGAGGCAGAGATTAAAGACGAGGACATGGAGGTCCTAGAAGATGTCGGTAAGGAGCCAACCGAAAAGAGTGAAGAGACACTACAGAAAATCCTTGTCCGGAAGGGAGACGAAGAACGCTTCTTTCTTCTCGGCTCAGGCCTAGCCGAAGAAGAGGAAAGAGAACTGGAAGATTTTTTGAGAGCCAACATTGAGGTGTTCGCCTAGACACCTTACGAGATGCCTAGAATTGACCCCGAGATCACTTGTCACAGACTGAATGTCAACAGGTCGGCAAAACCTGTGATTCAACGACCCAGAAGACCGACGTTGATGCACGTCGAAGCAGTAGAAGAAGAAGTAGTCAAACTTCTGGAGGCCAGGGCCATCCGAGAAGTTCACTACCCGACACTGTCCAACACAGTAGTAGTGAAAAAGAAGAACGGCAAATGGAAGGTCTGTGTAGACTTTACCAGCCTCAACAAAGCCTGCCCCAAAGGCAGCTTTCCTCTGCCCAAGAATGACCAACTAGTAGATACAACTTCAGGGCACGAAAGGATGAGTTTCTTGGATGCATACAGAGGGTACCACCAAATTGCCATGTACCCTCCAGATGAGGAGAAGACCGCGTTTATCACCCCTAAAGGCTTGTACTGTTACAAAGTAATGCCTTTTGGGTTGAAAAACGCAGGAGCAACTTACCAAAGGTTAGTAACAAAGATGTTCAAGCACCTGATTGGCAAAACGGTAGAAGTCTACATCGATGACATGGTCGTGAAGACCAAGGAATCTAAGGGTCATCTTGCCAACCTAAAAGAAGTCTTTGATATACTCAAAACATACCGGCTTCGACTCAACGCATCAAAGTGCGCGTTTGGAGTTGGATCAGGTAAGTTTATAGGGTATCTGGTAACAAGAAAGGGCATTGAGGCCAGCCCAGACCAAATCAAGGCCATCCTAGAGCTGCAGAGCCCGACGTCGGCAAAACAGGTTCAGATGCTTACTGGAAGGGCCGCAGCCCTAAACAGATTCATCAGCAGAAGCTCAGACAAATACAGACCCTTCTTCAACCTGGTGAAAAAAGCCACAGACCCATTGTGATCCTAATCACTTCCCACGTACCCAAAGTATTCGAACCCGGTACGCTCTGATACCAAGTTGTAACGCCCTCAAAAAAAAACATTAAACCCATCAAATAAAACATTCATTGACATATGAAATTTCCACAATCTTCTATTCATCAGAGTTTCATTACAAAAGTATTACATGTTAACAACAAAAGCAAAATGCCCTACGGGCTTACAGCTTTCCAAGTTAACACTTGGTTACAACAAAAGAGTACTAACTCATTTACACATTAAGCCCTTGGCTTGAATTTACATGTAATACATCAAAAATAAAACGACAAAAGTATGTCCGCCTCTAGCCTCCCAAGCTATGTCCTTGGAGGTGGCATGCTACAAAAGGACCAATAAACCGAGGGGATAACTTCCCACTCTTCCCAAACCTCATCAAACCTCGCCTAGGTGATATCTTCAGAAAGACATGATCACCTACCTCAAACGCCAAAGGCCTCCTCCTACGGTCGGCATAACTCTTTTGTCGACTCTGGGCTGTAACAAGCCTCCTACGGATAAGTTCAACTTTCTCCGTTTGTAAGAACACTTTGATGAATAGCATGATGTTTACTCTCTTAAGTTTATGATTGTAATGAATGCATGATTATGGGTTTATTTTGAGTGCGTTACAATTTTCTTAACGGTGTGCATGTTGTTTAGCATCGTTAGCTATTATTTTTGCTAGTTAAGGGTTTTCAAAAAAGGAGTTTTGGATATATATATTTATTGATGTACAAATTTGGGAAAAAAAAAGACTTGTTTTCGGTTATGGTTTGGGATTAGTAACCTAGTAGTTGTTGTGTTATGAGTTTTTGAAGAAAATTGGGTTTTAAAGGGTTTCTCAAAAGTTAATCAAAAACTAGGGTTTTGGGTGTTCTTTTTATGGAAAAAGAAGAAATTT
>NW_021025388.1:578564-591560 GCF_004153795.1 Camellia sinensis
TATTCATACAACACTCAGATCGAGATCACAACCCGTGATCTTGAGACGACGAGACAAGAGCCCAAGGAATCTTGAGCTGTAGCGAGGTCCCCCGCGGGCTTGTTACAGTTTCTGGCGACTCTGCTGGGGAGTTAGAGAACTTGACTCGAACTCATGATATCTTGTTTTGACTACACTTATGTGTTTCTTTGCAATGCATTTGCATTGGTGCGCCTAGGACACCGTGTTTGCCATCTGTTATTCCTGAACGGTTTGCCGGAGGCTTGTCTTGTCAAGGCATGACCATAAGGCTGACCGGTTGTGGGCTCTGCCAGTATGGGAACACAAACCCCGATTTTACCGGGGCACCCTTTTTGACCATTCGACCTAGTGCATATTCGGATCCATAGTGACCATTCCAAACTAGGACAGGTTGCTTACCCGATTTAGGTTGTTTGAAACCGCTGCGTGCGTAGTGAAACCCTAGCTCCTGACAAAATAGGACAGGGAAACCCTACCCCAACATAGGGGTGTTTTGGCTCTCACTTATCTGTTATGTGTTGTAAGAGTGCGTCTCTACAGGAAAAATGCATGTATCAGTTTATGAGTTTGGGCACCAGGCCTACGGGCATCAGTCAGTGTTTGAGAATCAGTTATCCGTGGGTATCAGATTCAGTCTTGGGAAATAGTGATTCTGGGACAATGATCATTGTTTGAGGACAATGTGTGTTCAGCTTACCGACTGTGTGTTGTTATGCCCAGCTGTGTATTATGTATTTACTTTAAGCTGTTATGCTGTCCGTTTATCTGTTTATTTCCTTATTGCTTTATTTACCTTTTTACTACGGCAGTTTTAGCACAATTGCTTCCGACCCAATAGATATTCCCCAAGCACTTTGGACAAGAGGTCATCGGCTCAATCGATCCGAGCATCTGGTTGACGGACAGCCGGTGTTTCATTCTCTACCCCCAGTTGTCAGAAGAAGGCCAAGAAGACGCAGTGCGTCTGAGCAGAGGTTACCAGAACAGTGGTCTACCCTAGCAATGAACAATCGGGCTGAGGTTTTAGTTTCTGCCATAGAAATATACATACCAGTCAATCAGCAAGATTAGCAGAATACGGCCAGGATGGAAGAAATGATGCGCCAGCTCCAAGAGAGCATGAAACAAATGCAGGAGGACGCTGCCCGCCAAGCAGAGTTCTTTAAACAGCAGGCCACAGTCATGGCTCAGCAGGCCGAGCTAATCACTAGACTGCAACAGTAAAATGCAGCATCTGCCTCACATCAAGTTCCTCCTCCACCAGGGGTCCCGTTACCCGAGCAGGCACCAACTGTCCAGAATGTCCTGCCAAACACCCAGAACACCTTACCCAATGTCCAGAACATCCAAGAGGACACAGACCTGCCAACGGGGCCGGCTCCGCCCCCGCTTCCGCCTCAACTATCCAAGACCCATACACCCAACCACCGGACTCTTCCTTCGTGTTCGAAATAGACCATACAGCTCTGAAACTCAGCAAGCTCGAGAACCTTTTCAAGAAATCACAAGCAGTAAAGGCTATTCCGGATATCGAGGACGGATATACCGATGTGGCCGTAACGTTGCCAGATAGATTCAAGATGCCGCAGATTGATCGTTTCGACGGATCTGGAGATCACAAGGTCCACCTCCAGTTATTCTCAGATATACTGCGGCCAATGGGCCTAACCCGACCACAAAAGCTTTCGTTGTTCGGCCGAACCCTATCGGGTATGGCCGCTATCTGGTACGCGAAGTTGGAAGATGAGGTAAAAAGAAGTTGGGATGAAATAGCCGAGGCCTTTGTCGCACAGTACTCGTACAATACCCAGATCGAGATTACAACTCATGATCTCGAAACAACGAGGCAGGAGTCCAAAGAGACTTTCTCAGATTTCGTAACTCGGTGGAGGGCAAAAGCGTCGATGATGATCGTGTGCAAATCAGGATGATCGTGTGCAACCTCTAACCAAAATTGATGCAGAAGATGATTGTACTTCCCTTTCCCACCTTTTCGGATCTACATAAGATGGGGGTACAAATCGAGGATGCGATGATGCAAGGTCTGATTGACCAAGACAGGGAGCAACCCCGGAGAACATTTAACCGCAACAATAACGCAGGCCCGAGTGGCGCTGCAACCGCAATAGCTTCGGAGGTCAGCATGGTCGCCACCATTCCCCCTCCCCTTCCAAGGCCCATGGCAGCCACACCCTTCTCCGGTGCATCCGGAAGTAATACCCAAACCACTAAATACCAGCCCAGAGGCCAAAGAACCTTCACCCCACTGTACATGCCTTTGTCTAAGGCTCTGGGGGTCTTAATCAGAAAGGGGCATCTAAAA
This sequence comes from Camellia sinensis, assembly GCF_004153795.1. Lineage (NCBI taxonomy): Eukaryota > Viridiplantae > Streptophyta > Magnoliopsida > Ericales > Theaceae > Camellia > Camellia sinensis. Next base: position 580,909 of record NW_021025388.1, read on the forward strand.
CCCCTAGAGCCGAGGCCATTACCAAATCCACTTCCACCCTCTCACAACCCAGCCAAGTACTGTGCATATCACCAGCAGCACGGCCATGATACTGACCAATGTTTCAGGCTGCGTCACGAGATTCAAGACCTCGTTGACAAAAATGTGATTCTACCTCCAGAGAAACCTAACGTCACAACCAATCCACTCCCTACACACAACCAAACTCATGTGATTCTATCTCCAGAGAAACCTAACGTCACAACCAATCCACTCCCTACACACAACCAAGCTCCACCTCCCAAAAGAGTCAATCTTATCCAAACTAGGGTCGTGTCTTACGATCCTAGCATCTATATTACTCCTACCTATCTACCTAAGCCAGAGGTGCTCCTTCCCAACTGCACTGACTTCTTGTGCATATTGGACATCTCTACAACCCAACCTGAGCCAGTGGTGGCGGCCATGGAAGACAGCGCAACAGAGGTTGCAGAGGAGGATGGAATGGTTGAGACAGGGTTTGAGCAGTCTGGAAACTTTACTGGGGAAACCTACGACCCAAGTGAGTACATCCTGTTAGTGGGCCAATCTGATCTAAGTGTAGGGCTGCCAGAAAAAACAGAACTATGTGTGATTCAGGAGGACAGATTTGAACAAGGAACGGACAATCTGACGGCTGTAGAAGAGGGCCTTGCCAACCTCCAGTTCTTCAGTGACCAAGAATCAGGGGATGCGGCAGTCAACTGGTTTGAATATGAGGAGTCGACAGAAGTTACCGGATGGTTAGATGATCAACCAGACATTGTAGAATTTCAACCAGAACAAGGCCAAGCAGGGGCGAGAGTACCAGTGATGGCTGGAAGGGCCGAGAGTCAGAGTGCATTGCCGGAGAGCGCCGGTACAAAGAATTTCACTCAGGACAGAAGCATTGTGAATGCAGGGAAAGTTGAACAACAAACTGCATTGACGCAGGTAGAACAACAGGGTTCTGAGAGAACCGAGAAAGCCAAAATCCATGAGGGGATCGAAAGTGCCGCGCGCACAAGAACAGAGGATGCTGTGGGCATGTAGACTGAAAGTGCTGTGAGTACAAACATGCCCGAACCGGACAGATGCCTTCTGAATGCTAGCGGAATGTGGTGGGAAGACGATGACTTATGTCTTGCCCACACAGACGAAGACTGGGGAAGCAATCAACCAGACGACACCTGGTACCTCGATGAGGTTGATCACATGGGGAGTAACCAACCAGATGATACCTGGTATATCGGCGAAGTCGATCACATGACTAGGAGTGGACGGTACTTCAAGCCTCCACACCTAGATCAACCAGAGGCGTCTGGAAAAGATAAGGAGGCAGAGAAGCAAAAAAGAAAAGCAACTCGAGGATGAGGCCGTATTGAGACAATTGAAGAAGATACAAGCAGACATCTCCATCTGGGGACTGCTTATGGCGTCGCGAGTACACAGACAGGCTGTCTTATCTGCCATGGACAAGGCCAAACTCTCTATAGATACTACACCAGAACAGCTGGTTGGGCTGTTTTTTCCGGAGGAGGTCCCCCGGCATTAACCTTTTCAGACAAAGAACTACCACCTGAGGGCACTAATCACAACAAAGCCCTCTACGTTTTCGTGGAATGTAGAGACAAGTGGATACCGGTGGTACTTGTTGATACCGGGTCCACCATCAATGTCTGTCCAGCCAGAACAGCGTATGCAATCGTGTTGAAGCCCGCGGACTTCGTGCCAACTGCTCAGGTGATCAGAGCATATGATAATACTAGCAGGGAAGTGATGGGGACTGTCAAAATTCAGACCCAGGTTGGTCCCGGACAACACAACATTGAATTCCATGTCTTGGACGTTCCCGCAACCTTCAATCTACTCTTGGGGCGGCTGTGGTTGCACCAAGTAAAGGCAGTCTCTTCCACTTTACATCAGATGTTGAAGTACCCTCACGGGAAGGGGGTGGCTATTGTCTTCGGGAATTCATCAATCCATCCGCCGCCGGAAGTGTCCACACCAGTCTTGGAAATCGAGCATGGCACTGAGGATGCGTTCTTATCAGGGTTCACTTTGGCTGAGGCTCAAGTGGTGCAGAATATTATGGCTGTGAATGAAGGGGTGTACGTCAGTGCTCAATCCGTCTATCTCATGAACAAGTTACAACACATCCCCGGGATGGGATTAGGAAGGAGCGGCCGGAAGGGCGTCGCAGCATTGGCCGAAGTGCCACACAACCCTCATACCTTTGGCTTGGGTTATCTTCCCACCAAAGAGGACTGGGTGAGGAAGGGTAAAGAGATGGCCGGGAGAGCCAGAGCAAAGAAGGTGGGAAAGCCTTTTGAGTTGATGCATAGGCCCATTCAGGGTACCCTAAACGGATGCTTCGTCCGAGAGGGGGAGGACTTTCCATTTTGTGGCTTTACAGAGCCGTGGCTAAACGTGGAGAAGAAGCGCGTGCCAGGTTTCGAGATCTTCTTCGACCTGCAACTATCCGGGGATGATATTGCCGAAGAGCAAACAGACCCATCAACTGAGATTGGGCAGTGTAAGGCAGTGGATTCCGAAGGCACCGAACTTGAGATAGGGGTAGCGCTGGCATGTCTATTTTCAGATCCTTCGATCGACCAAAAGTGCTTGGGGGATAACTTCTCGGTTTCTATGATTAGGGATGAAACGGCTGCGGGCCTACCAGCGACTATTTTGGATGCATCTATCGCACCCTCTCTCACTTGGCAGTACGAGGAGGGGTTTTTGTCCAGCAACGCCGGGTCAGGTAGTGAGCCGGAATCTGATTCCACCGAATCTTGTGAGTCGGAATCAGGTTCTAGCTCGACTGAGTCTGAGTCTGGTAATCCTAGGGATGATAACTCGGATGCCACAGTTATGTCCAGGTTGTTTTTTTCTTTCTCGTTTGAGTTTGTTGTAACTGAGAATTCGGACGATTTGGATGTGCTTAATGAGAATCAAGTAACTGTGGTTTTTGAGTACTTTTCTGTGCCCTTAATTTATTGCATAAACTCAGACTTTCAAAACTTTGATGAAAACGACGAGGAAGAAATCCCTCTGATTTTGCAACGTTTAATTGAGTAGGAGTATGAGAGATTTGTCAAACCCTTAACGGATGAAATCGTTACCGTGAATATTGGTACTGAGGAGCACTCGCGGCTGGTTCAGATCGGGTCCACGTTGTCTTCGGAGGAACGCGAGCGCTTAGTCGCTTTATTAAAAGATTTCAAAGATGTTTTCGCGTGGTCCTACGAAGACATGCCTGGGATCGATCCTGAGATTGTACAGCACCGGATCCCCCTTGACCCCGAGGCCCGACTTGTCAAACAGAAACTCAGAAGGATCCGTTCAGACTGGGCTCTCAAGATTAAAGAAGAGGTCACCAAGCAAATCGATGCAGGCTTCCTGCTGGTGTCCGAATACCCGACTTGGTTGGCCAACATCGTTCCAGTGCCGAAAAAGGATGGCAGGATCCGGGTGTGCGTGGATTTCAGCGATTTAAACAGAGCTAGTCCGAAGGACGACTTTCCCTTGCCGCATATTGATGAGTTGGTGGATTTCACAGCAGGGCATGCTTTGCTCTCATTCATGGATGGCTTCTCAGGGTACAATCAGATAGTAATGGCACCTGAAGATCGGGAAAAGACTGCATTCACCACCCCGTGGGGGACATATTGTTACAGAGTAATGCCGTTTGGGTTGAAGAATGCCGGAGCTACTTATCAACGGGCCGCGACCACAATATTGCACGACATGATCCACAAAGAGGTTGAGGTGTACGTGGACGACATAATTGTCAAGTCCAAAGAAAGAGAGGGCCACTACACCGCCTTGCAAAAGTTCTTTCAAATGATCAGAGAATTTCGGTTGCGGCTAAATCCTCAGAAGTGTATGTTCGGTGTTACAGCGGGAAAAATGCTGGGATTTCTGATTACACAAAGGGGCATCAAGGTCGACCCTTCAAAAATCAAGGCCATCTTAGAAACGCCCCCACCAAGGACTGAAAAGGAGGTGCGAGGCTTTCTAGGTAAAGTGCAATTCATAAGATGGTTTATCTCGAAATTAACCTTGACTTGTGAGCCACTTTTTGGTCTCCTGAAGAAAGGCAAGAAATTCCAATGGGACGGCCGATGCCAAGCTTCTTTTGAACAGATCAAGGAATATTTACAGAACCTGCCCGTGTTGTCACCGCCAAAGCCGGGAAAACCGTTGATATTATACCTTTCAGTGATTGAGACCACAATGGGCTGTATGCTCACGAAAGAATCCGAGGACAAGGTGGAGAGGGCTATTTACTATCTGAGCAAGAAGATGCTAGAGTATGTGACCCGTTACACACCATTAGAGAAGGCTTGCTTAGCTTTGGTATGGGCTACTAGGAAGCTGCGGCACTACCTGTTAGCTCACTCCGTAATGTTGGTTTCACGACTCGATCCCATCAAATATCTTTTCGACAAACCAGCACTTACGAGTAGGCTAGCTCATTGGTTGTTGTTGCTCTCCGAATTCGAACTGAAATATGTGACACGCAAGTCAGTCAAAGGAAGAGCAGTGGCAGAGTTCTTAGCCGATCATCCAGTCGAAGGAGGTGAAGCAGTTGAGTAGTTATTCCCAAATGAAGCTATTTTGCACATCGACGACGAATATTGGACGATGTACTTTGACGGAGCGTCAAATCAATATGGGTATGGGATAGGAGTGTTGCTGATAGCACCCGACGATTCCCGTATCCCTCTAGCCTTCAAACTCCGGTTCAAAGTCTCGAACAACGAAGCAGAATATGAGGGATGCATTGCTGGTCTAGAAGCAGCCCTGGAATTAGGGGCAAGACGGTTGGACGTCATCGGTGACTCGAACCTTGTTGTGTCTCAAGCAAAAGGAGACTGGAAAGTCAAAGAAGAAAAGATGATGATGTATCACCAGACCTTGGACTTGTTAATTCCTAGGTTCGAGAAGCTAAACTTTGCTCATCTTCCAAGAGAGAACAACAGGTTTGCAGATTCTTTAGCAACTCTATCTTCCATGATAGACATCCCGTTTGGAGTCCGGATGCGTCCAGTCATCATTGACCATAAATTTGTGCCAACCTATGAGTCGATTGCTGCTATAGATGAGGTTCAGGACGAAAACCCCTGGTATTACGACATTTGGAACTTCTTGGAGAAGGAAGCATATCCGCCAGGGGTAAATGCCAAGGATAAAAGGGCAATCAGAAAAATGGCCAATCAGTTCATTATCTGTGGGGGTAAACTATATAAGAGAGGTCATCTGGGAATGCATAGGCTGTGTGTCGAAGCCGAGGAATCGAAGCGTCTAATGGAAGCCATCCATGGTGGGGAATGCGGTGCACACATGAACGGAGTAATGTTAGCACGGAAGATCCTCAGACAGGGTTACTATTGGTCCACCATGGAGGAGGATTGTGTTAGTTTTGTTCGGCGATGCCACAAATGTCAGATCCATGCAAATCGCATGAATATCCCGACCTCGAAGCTGTACAACATGACTTCGCCATGGCCGTTTTCAGTTTGGGGAATTGACATGATCGGGGCTATCACTCCGAAGGGGTTGAATGGGCATGACTTCATCCTGGTTGCAATAGATTATTTCACAAAGTGGGTTGAGGCCCAGTCTTATGCGGTGTTGAAGGCGTCGCACGTTGCGAAGTTTATCAGAAATAACATCATCTGTCGCTATACGGTCCCGAACGAGGTCATTTCAGATAATGGTTCCCACTTCAAGAAGGAAGTGATTAGCTTGTTGGAAAAATACAACGTGGCTTTTCATAAGTCATCCACATACCGTCCGCAAACCAACGGAGCGGTCGAGGCCGCCAACAAGAATATCAAACACATACTGCAGAAGATGGTGGAAACCTACCGGGATTGGCCAGCCAGATAAGTTGCCGTTTGCTCTGTGGGGCTACAGGACTTCAATTAGAACTTCTACCGGAGCGACTCCGTATTCATTGGTTTATGGGATGGAGGCCGTTCTACCTATCGAGATTGAGGTTCCGTCATTGCGAGTATTGGCTAAGTGTCAAATAGCCGAAGCAGATTGGCAGCAGAGCAAGTTTGAGGAACTCATGCTTTTTGATGAGAGGAGACTGAAAGCACTGTACAATGTTCAAGGTTATCAGCGCAGAATTGCCCGGGCTTTCAACAAGAAAGTTAAGTCCAGGAATCTAAAGGAAGGAGATTTGGTGCTCAAAGACAACCGAGCTCCCATCCACGACCCAAGGGGCAAGTTCAGACTAATTGGACTGGTCCCCATATCATCAAAACTATCTGGTCAGGTGGAGCTGTGGTTTGATGGACCTAGATGGACTGGAATTTTCCCAAACCGATCAACATGGACAAGTTGAAGAAATACTACCCCTGAGAGGCTCGCTTAGGCCGAAAACCCAAAGGGCGACCTAGGCAAAAGTTAGGGCACAAAAAATTGGAAAATATAAAAACTGGCTCGCAAGGTTGAAAACCCGCAAAGGCGACCTTGGCAAAAGTTAGAGCGTAAAAGGAGAGTGAAAATACTCGAGTGAACCTAAGCCTGAACAACGTAAGGCTTGATTCCCATCTTGGGATACGTAGGCAACTTCGTCCTGAAGTTCAGCCATAACTTTTCCCCAATCAACTTTGTCCATTCCGACCATCTCAGTCATCTTTTATCCATCAGCATTTATCAAATCTCCGGTGCAGTGCTATTCAGACTAGGGGCAACTTTCCGTTGCCACACGGTGTTGGCGGTACTATTCAGACTAGGGGCAACTTTCCAGTTGCTAGGATCCGGGTTGTGGCATCTCAATGACAGATCTTAGGCGTGGTCCAGTTCTGATCCATATCGAAAATGGTTTTGAAAAGTTTTAATAAAAGTTGACTTTGTTCAAATTAATCTCTTTACAACTAAGACCATTTTTGGACCAAAGCGGAAAATTTTCAGTACCACACCTTCAATTTCATTGATTTCAAAACAGAGTTTCTCCTACTCTTGCATACAATCGAAGTTGCTTTTTATTTCATTCATAAGAAAACTTGAAAGTACTAATAAAGCAATAAATCGGGGCATAGTCAGTCAAGAATCCCTGTGCCCCTCCCAGGCTGGTCAAAGCCTTTGATGCAAGTGGGCCCGACCTATGCCTCCTCATTAGCCAGTCCCAACACTTGTCAGACAAATTGCAACTGAAAATGGAGCAGGGGCCATGAGCTCTCTAGTCCTTCATGCTGTGGCATATCGGGCAAGCGTGCACCTCAGACCGGGAAAGCAGCTGGGTACTCAATCCCCTCTGGCGGGCAAATCTAATCATGACCGAACTGGCGCAGGAACCGGAACGGAAAGTAAACACACAGTGGGTCAGAACCTATCACTGGATCCCGATCAGCTGGGACATGCTATATGCTCATTGCCGGGAGATTGAGCCAAGGACAACGCCAGGCAATGCGACCCTGCAGACAAATTGCACATCAAGTCAAACCACACCTTTCATCAGGGGCATCGGCTAGGCGTTGTCGAAAGAATAGCCCGAGCTGAGTAGGCTGGGCAAGAGTCCACAACCTGCAATTTGTCCATCAACCATACCTGGGGAGGGATGAAAATGAGAGAATAAAGAATAGAGAGATGTACGGTGAGGGAAAAAGTGACAAAAAGGTTTTTGTGAGAAAAACCGAGCCTGAGGGTCGAGTGATTGCAGCAAATAACATATGTAAGATTGGGTGGGAAACATTATCTGCAGCATAGTGGACTCTCAGCAAATCTAGTCGTCTCCCGGCAATAGATAGCATCCAAGCCCATCAATGTCTCGGCCAAGGTCATGGCGATGCAGCTCTTTCCTTCTTTCAAGCCTTTAGCAACTTCAATCAGACGAATGTTAAATCCGCCAAAGCCCGGGAAAGCAGAAAGTGAGACAGCAGGCACAAGCAAAAGGGCGTGTTGCCGAAAACCTTGCCAATAATGGTTGTGCGGTCACCAGCGTCAGAAAAGCCGATGAATCAAACCGAGGATATCCAGTTTCCCCATTACAGATTAGAGACGCGAGCATCATGCGCGGTGAGTCCACACATCCGCCCTAAAGCTTGGGTATGGCCAAAGCGGAACTGGGGCAAGATCTCTTCATGACATTCAGATTCCATCAAAACTTGAAAATCTTCAAAGTTAGACATACTCTTGCCCGCCAAAGCTAAGACAAGCGTCACCGGGTTCCAAAACCTCGCCGCGACAATGAGAGGAAAGGAAGGTGCAGCGGAGTGCGACTCAGCACGAACAGTGCAATCAAGTCGAAACACCGGAAGTTCAACTTTTCCGAACCATCTAGAGAGCGATCCAAAGCTGTGAGATTTTCAACCGAGAAACGCTCCATTTTTTGTGCAAAACTAAGATGAATTGAATGAACCTTGGAGCTAAGGCTTTTAAGAAGGAAAAGACATCTAATTCGGGGGACAAGTGTCAGAAATTTTGACGGTTTGCTGAGCTGAGTGGCCGGCTGCCACCTTATCTTGCAGGCTGGCCATTTTCTTTTTTCACAAACCTGGCCAGCCGGCTCCCAAAAGTAGCCGCCATGCTCCAATGTGTGTCTTTAGCCCTGTTTTACCCTCCACCAGAAAGTTTCAAGCATTTCCATGCAACGGGTGTGTCGAAGGGCCTCTATTTCCCTCTGTTTCGGATGCGTTTCGTTGCCCAGATCGTCCAAAGTACACTTTGTTTTTGTAGTTTTGTTTATCGAGTTGTTGTTTTGTTTATCGAGTTGTCATTTTTCTTATTGAGTTGTTTGTCGAGCTGTCGTGTTTCGTGTTTTTGAGTTGTTACTCTTTGTTTAAGCAATTTTTTGTTTGAGTCTTGTTTTATTGAGTTGTCAACACTATGGTGTTTTGCTTATCGAGTTGTAAACTTGCTAAGGTTTGTTATATATCTTAGAAAGTTAAGTTGTTGCGTCAGTTCACTACCTGACTGGTAAAATGCACAATGCACATTTTCATTCAAATCTCATTATGGTGCAAAATGATGCGATATGATGCTAAGAGTTTTAAAATACAAACACTTTTTTTCAAAAGTGTTTCATTCCATCATGCCTCGCTTGTTACAAACATTTTACAGACTAAGGCACAAGTTTTTACCAAAGAATTAAAACTGCCCAATAATGTACAATGTGCTACAACTACTAGCAAAAGGATAAATAAAACAGAAACAGCTGCATCTGTGCTCTCAAGAGCAGAAAATAAGAGGCCTCTTCGCCCTCTTCTGCGAATAGACTCTCCGCACCATCGCCATCATCATCATCTGAATCGGAGTCGTCGTCATCCTCGGATCCCCCTCAGCCTCGCCTCAACTCCCGGAACCAAGACCAAAGTCGTCCTCTGGTCAGCAGAGGTCTCCGACTGACGTTCTGCAGCCCTCCTCCTCCTCATCCTCACTGGGTTCCTCCTCTTACAATGTGTGCTCTGCGTCACGAGACGACCCCCCCTCCAGCTCCTCGAAAAGGCCTGGATGGCCCAGCTCCTCGAAAAGGCCGGATGGTCCACCTCCCCGAGAAGGCCAGGTGCCGCGGCCTGCGGCTGAGCATATACCGGGGCATCTGAGAATAAAGAGTTCAATTTAAATACATAGTCAAAATATGTCATCAGATGCAAATACAAGAAAACTACAATGAAGTGGGTACATGTAAACAGTGTATAAGTGAGGTGTGTCAGATGTGCCTTACATAAGTAGCCTATCAATGCAGTAGAAATCAGCATGTCATCAGAAGTATGATAAATGCAGAAAACTAAAGGGTACCTGGAAGCCCATGATAGAAACTTGCGCCTCCCTCCGCAGGACCATCCCCTCAAGTGAGGCTACCATCTCGAGCACCTGATCCATGTACTCAACAGGGGGCTGTAGATGCAAAGGCAAAGGTATCAGTAAAGGAATGAACGTCCAAGTATCTGAGTAATGAATCAAGCCGTAAAACATGCCGGTGGTGAGTCGGGGTCTCTGACATAATCGATGGCCGGGCATCGGAGGCTCTATCGGGATCGGAATCGGAGAGGTAGTCCCATATTGCCACCCCATCAACTTGGTCGGCATGTCGGCCATCCAGGATGAGGATAAGTTGGAAGGAATCGGGGGAACAATCCACTCCCACCTCTAGATGTACCAGCCTGCTGGTGGAACTGGCGTCTGCAGCCCGAGTCCAGGCCTGGCTCGAAGATGGCATGCAGTATGGCTCATCGTCGAGTACGAACTCCCATCGATGGAGGCATCAGGTATATGTGACGTAAGTAGCGTTAATCCCCTCCTCAAGATGTAGCAAAGCATTAGTACCCAGCATAGCACTAACAACATCCCGGGAAGAGAGCCTATCAGCAATCCGCATATCGATTGGGGTGTTGAGGGAGGGTCCTAAGAAGTGTCACCTCAGACTGACGCAAGAAGCGGTCCCCCAAAACCTAGCCCTACCAACTGGCCCTTCAAACAGGATCCTGTTTCGAGAGACACCCCACCCTCCGGCAAACTGGAATCGGAGACCTTCACCTAAAGGCGCCATGGCTGCCATGTAATTACGGATAACAGACGCATAAACCAGCAGAAATCGAAAATGTACAGGACAAATCAAAGATGAAAAATAGAAAGAACTGAGAGTTCTGAAATACCTCCGTCGACCGCGCGTGTCGAAGTACTGCTGCAGATAA
>NW_021025388.1:591585-606175 GCF_004153795.1 Camellia sinensis
TTGGGGAACTCCATCACCTCCGATCCCTCCCCCGGTGATCGATTCTTGCGAAGTCACGTCTGTCTGCTTAGCAAGTTAGTGAACATTTGCTTATCGAGTTGTATTCCACTCTTCTTGAGTTTTTGATTTGTTTATCGAGTTGTACTCACACTTGTTTGGTTATATCATGTCTTTGTTTTGCTTATCGAGTTGTAAGTCAGTTCACTACCTGATTATTACGATGCACATACTCGGTGTTCAAAATAGATTCAATTCCTCAGGTGTGTCCAGTCCTGATCCATATCGAAAATGTTTTTGAAAAGTTTTAATAAAAGTTGACTTTGTTCAAATTAATCTCTTTACAACTAAGACCATTTTTGGACCAAAGCGAAAATTTTCAGTACCACAACCTTCAATTTCATTGATTTCAAAACAGAGTTCTCCTGCTCTTGCATACAATTGAAGTTGCTTTTTATTACATTCATAAAGAAAACTTGAAAGTACTAATAAAGCAATAAATCCGGGGCATAGTCAAGTCAAGTATCCCTGTGCCCCCTCCCAGAGCTGGTCAAAGCCTTTGATGCCAAGCTGGGCCCGACCTATGCCTCCTCATTAAGCCAGTCCCAACACTTGTCAGACAAATTGCAACTGAAAATGGGAGCAGGGGCCATGAGCTCTCTAGTCCTTCATGCTGTGGCATATCGGGCAAGCTGTGCACCTCAGACCGGGAAAGCAGCTGGGTACTCAATCCCCTCTGGCGGGCAAATCTAATCATGACCGAACTGGCGCAGGAACCGGAACGGAAAGTAAAACACACAGTGGGTCAGACCTATCAACTGGATCCCGATCAGCTGGGACATGCTATAGCTCATTGCCGGGAGATTGAGCCAAGGACAACGCCAGGCAATGCGACCTGCAGACAAATTGCACATCCAGTCAAACCACCACCTTTCATCAGGGGCATCGGCTAGGCGTTGTCGAAAGAAATAGCCCCGAGCTGAGTAGGCTGGGCAAGAGTCCACAACCTGCAATTTGTCCATCAACCATACCTGGGGAGGGATGAAAAATGAGAGAATAAAGAATAGAGAGATGTACGGTGAGGGAAAAGTGACAAAAAGGTTTTTGTGAGAAAAACCGAGCCTGAGGGTCGAGTGATGTGAGCAAATACATATGTAAGATTGGGTGGGAAACATTATCTGCAGCAGTAGTGGACTCTCAGCAAATCTAGTCGTCTCCCGGCAATAGATAGCATCCAAGCCCATCAATGTCTCGGCCAAGGTCATGGCGATGCAGCTCTTTCCTTCTTTCAAGCCTTTAGCAACTTCAATCAGACGAATGTTAAATCCGCCAAAGCCCGGGGAAAGCAGAAAGTGAGACAGCAGGCACAAGCAAAGGGCGTGTTGCCGGAAACCTTGCCAATAATGGTTGCTGCGGTCACCAGCGTCAGAAAAGCGATGAATCAAACCGAGGATATCCAGTTCCCCATTACAGATTAGAGACCGAGCATCATGCGCGGTGAGTCCACACATCCGCCCTAAAGCTTGGGTATGGCCAAAGCGGAACTGGGGCAAGATCTCTTCATGACATTCAGATTCCATCAAAACTTGAAAATCTTCAAAAGTTAGACATACCTCTTGCCCGCCAAAGCTAAAGACAAGCGTCACCGGGTTCCAAAACCTCGCCGCGACATGGAGGAAAGGAAGGTGCAGCGGAGTGCGACTCAGCACGAACAGTGCAATCAAGTCGAAACACCGGAAGTTCAACTTTTCCGAACCATCTAGAGAAGCGATCCAAGCTGTGAGATTTTCAACGAGAAACGCCTCCATTTTTGTGCAAAACTAAGATGAATTGAATGAACCTTGGAGCTAAGGCTTTTAAAGAGGAAAAGACACTATTCGGGGGACAAGTGTCAGAAATTTGACGGTTGCTGAGCTGAGTGGCCGGCTGGCCACCTTATCTTGCAGGCTGGCCATTTCTTTTTTCAAAACCTGGCCAGCCGGCTCCCAAAAGTAGCCGGCCATGCTCCAATGTGTGTCTTTAGCCCTGTTTTACCCTCCACCAGAAAGTTTCAAGCATTTCCATGCAACGGGTGTGTCGAAGGGCTCTATTTCCCTCTGTTTCGGATGCGTTTCGTTGCCCAGATCGTCCAAAGTACACTTTGTTTTGTTAAGTTTTGTTTATCGAGTTGTTGTTTTGTTTATCGAGTTGTCATTTTTCTTATTGAGTTGTTTGTCGAGCTGTCGTGTTTCGTGTTTTTGAGTTGTTACTCTTTGTTTAAGCAATTTTTGTTTGAGTCTTGTTTATTGAGTTGTCAACACTATGGTGTTTTGCTTATCGAGTTGTAAACTTGCTAAGGTTTTGTTATATCTTAGAAAGTTAAGTTGTTGCGTCAGTTCACTACCTGACTGGGTAAAATGCACAATGCACATTTTCATTCAATCTCATTATGGTGCAAAATGATGCGATATGATGCTAAGAGTTTAAAATACAACACTTTTTTCAAAAGCTGTTTCATTCCATCATGCCTCGCTTGTTACAACATTTTACAGACTAAGGCACAAGTTTTACAAAGAATAAAACTGCCCAATAATGTACAATGTGCTACAACTACTAGCAAAAGGATAAATAAAACAGGAAACAGCTGCATCTGTGCTCTCAAGAGCAAGAATAAGAGGCCCTCTTCGCCCTCTTCTGCGGAATAGACTCTCCGCCACCATCGCCATCATCATCATCTGAATCGGAGTCGTCATCCTCGGGATCCCCCTCAGCCTCGCCTCCACTCCCGGAACCAAGACCAAAGTCGTCCTCTGTGTCAGCAGAGGTCTCCGACTGACGTTCTGCAGCCTCCTCCTCCTCATCCTCACTGGGCTCCTCCTCTACAATGTGTGCTCTGCGTCTACGAGACGACCCCCCCTCCAGCTCCTCGAAAAGGCCTGGATGGCCCAGCTCCTCGAAAAGGCCCGGATGGTCCACCTCCCCGAGAAGGCCCAGGTGGCCCGGCCTGCGGCTGAGCATATACCGGGGGCATCTGAGAATAAAGAGTTCAATTTAAATACATCAGTCCAAATATGTACATCAGATGCAAATACAAGAAAACTACATGAAGTGGGTACATGTAAACAGTGTATAAGTGAGGTGTGTGTCAGATGTGCTCTACATAAGTAGCCTATCAATGCAGTAGAAATCAGCATGTCATCAGAAGTATGATAAATGCCAGAAAACTAAAGGGTACCTGGAAGCCCATGATAGACAACTGCGCCTCCCTCCGCAGGACCATCCCCTCAAGTGAGGCTACCATCTCGAGCACCTGATCCATGTACTCAACAGGGGGCTGTAGATGCAAAGGCAAAGGTATCAGTAAAGGAATGAACGTCCAAGTATCTGAGTAATGAATCAAAGCCGTAAAACATGCCGGTGGTGAGTCGGGGTCTCTGACATATCGATGGCCGGGCATCGGAGGCTCTATCGGGATCGGAATCGGAGAGGTAGTCCCATATTGCCACCCCATCAACTTGGTCGGCATGTCCGGCCATCCAGGATGAGGATAAGTTGGAGGAATCGGGGGAACCAATCCACTCCCACCTCTAGATGTACCAGCCCTGCTGGTGGAACTGGCGTCTGCAGCCCGAGTCCAGGCCTGGCTCGAAGATGGCATGCCAGTAGGCCTCATCGTCGGAGTACGAACTCCCATCGATGGAGGCATCAGGTATATGTGACGGTAAGTAGCGTAATCCCCCTCCTCAAGATGTAGCAAAGCATTAGTACCCAGCATAGCACTAACAACATCCCGGGAAGAGAGCCTATCAGCAATCCGCATATCGATTGGGGGTGTTGAGGGAGGGTCCTAAGAAGTGTACCCTCAGACCTGACGCAAGAAGCGGTCCCCCAAAAACCTAGCCCTACCAACTGGCCCTTCAAACAGGATCCTGTTTCGAGAGACACCCCACCCTCCGGCAAACTGGAATCGGAGACCTTCACCTAAAGGCGCCCATGGCTGCCATGTAATCTACGGATAACAGACGCATAAACCAAGCAGAAATCGAAAATGTACAGGACAAATCAAAGATGAAAATAGAAAGAACTGAGAGTTCTGAAATACCTCCGTCGACCGCACCGTGTCGAAGTACTGCTGCAGATAAAGGAGAGACTCCCGAGGTCTTGGCCGGTGCTGGCCTTCAAATACAAGTGAGTACGGGGTCATGAGAGGTCCCTCTACCACCAACTCTGGGGCCAATGTCGGGAAATACACATAGACCAACAACTGTGGAAAACAAAGCAGAATACGAAGTGTTGAGGGCAAAGTGCACGATACAGAGTATAAAGTGCGCCGTGTGTGCAATGTGCAAGTAATGAGGAGCAGAAATGTAAATCAAGAGGGCAAAAAGTACCTCCCAGGCTCTCCAATAGCCGCCACGTAAGTCCCCCCGTCCGTGGGAGGTCGCGCTCATGTAGCAATAAATGGTAGCCAAGCCGGCGCCACCCCAGTCATACCACCTGACCTGTGACAGGTCCACCAAAGCACTTAACAGATAAAGCCCAACAGTGTTCCCCCTGTCAGTAAACAAAGTGGTCCCGAAGAGGAACATTAGAAAGCCGCGGGCATACTGTGCTGCCTCCTCAGGAGTCCCGGGCTCCATCTCCACCCGCCGGAAATGGGAAGAGAACTAGGTGTATCGGACTCTCCCCGAAGGTTTATCAACAGGCGGGCAAACACCCAGCAAATATATCCAAGCAGCCTCCCACTGGCCCATGTCCTCGTCGTAAGGGATGGGCCAACCTCCCACGTCAAGGCCACTCAGTACGGCAAAGTCAAACGGGGTCATAGTCAAGTCCCCCGTGGCAGAAAAATGGAAGGAGTTGGTTGTGTCCCACAATCTCTCCACCAAGGTGCCCATCAACGTCCTCCTGGCAGGACAACGAGATAGCCCAGTACAGAAGGGCCCAAACCCCGCCAAGTCAACGAAATCCCGAATAGCCTCTGGGAGCTCGGTGTACCAATCTCTCGCCGCGATAGAGCCATATCCCCGCACAGTGCGAGAAGTCACCTGCATTCAGAATGAATACATGTTTCAGCATAAAATGAATAAGCTGCATGCAAATAAAATGAATAGGCTGCGTGCAAAGTGAAGTAAGTGAGCCGCGTGTTCAGAATCAGTGTGTGCTGCGTGTTCACCTTCAATTTGGGCTGTGTGTTCAGAAAATCAGTGTTTTGAGCTGCGTGTTCAACTCTCAATCAGTGTGTGCTGCGTGTTCACCTCCAATTTGGGCTGTGTGTTTAGAAAATCAGTGTTTTGGGCTGCGTGTTCAACTCAGAATCAGTGTGTGCTGCGTGTTCAACTTCAATTTAGGCTGTGTGTTTAGAAAATCAGTGTTTTGGGCTGCGTGTTCAACTCTCAATCAGTGTGTGCTACGTGTTCACCTTCAATTTGGGCTGTGTGTTCAGAAAATCAGTGTTTTGGGCTGCGTGTTCAACTCTCAATCAGTATGTGCTGCGTGTTCACCTTCAATTTGGGCTGTGTGTTCAGAAAATCGGTGTTTTGGGCTGCGTGTTCAACTCTCAATCAATGTGTGCTGCGTGTTCACCTTCAATTTGGGCTGTGTGTTCAGAAAATCAGTGTTTTCGGCTACGTGTTCAACTCTTAATCAGTGTGTGCGGCGTGTTCACCTTCAATTTGGGCTGTGTGTTCAGAAAATCAGTGTTTTGGGCTGCGTGTTCAACTCTCAATATGTGTGTGCTGCGTGTTCACTTTCAATTTGGGCTGTGTGTTCAGAAAATCAGTGTTTTGGGCTGTGTGTTCAACTCTCAATCAATGTGTGATGCGTGTTCACCTTCAATCGGACTATGTATTCAAAAAATCAGTGTGTGGGCTGCGTGTTTAACCCTCAACAGATGTGTGCCGTGTGTTCACAATCAATTTATGGGCTGAGTGTTCAGGAATTCAAGTGATTGAGCCGTGTGTTCAGAGTGCAAACAGAATGCATGAAAAATTCATAATATGCTACAGAAAAGGTAAAAACGAAGTAAATACCTCTCGTGGCTCATGGGAGAGGTGATACTCTGGCTCCCGCAGAAGGAGATCCGTGGGTGCTCGCTCGTCGAAATCGGTGATGTGATAGAAAACAGCCTGCGGAAGAATATGTGCCGGCGGGTCGTACATCTCGGGTATGAAGGGTCTAACCCTCGGAGGCAGAGCCATGATATCGGGATCACCTCCGGCGTTCGGAGGACCTCCACCGTGGGGGAAATGACCAGCCATTTCAGGAAATCTGCAAAAAGAGGCGAATACTTGCATTGTTATGCACGTCTCTTTGATATCACCTAGCCTCCGTGCTTAAACTCGCGTTGTCACGCGCGTTTCTTC
The DNA here is from genome assembly GCF_004153795.1 of Camellia sinensis. NCBI lineage: Eukaryota > Viridiplantae > Streptophyta > Magnoliopsida > Ericales > Theaceae > Camellia > Camellia sinensis. The sequence continues at coordinate 597,927 of NW_021025388.1, forward strand.
CCGCATTGCGATGCACTTTTCCATCGACATCGCGATTGTCTGCATTCGATATCACATTGAACATATGTTGTTAGATCTGGTGTGCTCGTTGAGTTTCTTTCTTTTGCAGGCACGATATTGTATGTACGGTTCATTTGAGGATGGTGCGACCAGATGAATCGCGCAGGTATCATATCTTCTCCGTGTGAGACGCGACGAGAATTGAATAAATTCTCTGCATTCCTAACTACATGAAATGTAGCTGTTGCGTTGCATTCTTGCTTAAAACTGTTGTATCTATTTGCGAATACTTGCCTCATTACAGCTTACTGCATTTGCATGATCATGAGCTACATTCGGCTTTGTGCATATCATTTTGCATTTTGTCCCTGCCTGCGGGCATGCCTATGGGCACATCTTTGTTATTTTGTATGTTTGTCTAAGTCTTCGGCCTTGTCAAAAATGGGTCGTCTCTGGGCTTTGACATTCACTCCCGTCACTTATGACTTCCGAGTTCTGTCAAAGAGGGGCAACTGTAGACACCCCATTTTTGACCGACCTTAAGACTCAGATGTCACCGATTGAGCGCTTGGTGATGTTGCATATTGTGCTCGTTCTGAGGTTTCAGAGTCTCGGCTGCGAGCCTTGCCTCGGTGTGCGAACCAGGCTCTGTTTTCTCTATTTTCTCTTCCCGAAGGGAGAGAGAGGTCTCGTAGATCATCTCTCAGTGGCCGTAGGCTACGTTTCGTGGTTGTAGGCCATTTTTCCCGTTTGGCGTCTGGTTTCCGATTTTTCAGAGTTGACGGCCGTGTGCATCCGTTCGGGACAGCTTAACCACCTCCGTTTGCTCCGGTTTTTGGCATGCATCTTATGTGCTCCCTTTTGAGGGACACTGTGGCACAAGAGACCAACTTCGTGGTCGAACACCACTTCCGGTGCCTAACAGTCAGTTTTCGGGGCCTCGGGCTGCGCTTTTCGGCCCCCAAACCTTCATTTTGCATCGGTTTGGGCTCATTTTTGGTGGAGACCTTATTTTCAATGCTAAGAAGGTCGTAGAAGGGTGGGAGGCCAGTAATTGTTTTGACAACCAGTTTTATTCCTCCATCACCCTCCGTCGCCCATTTTTCTCACTTGAAAGCCAATGTTGACCACCCAAAGACCACTTTTTCCAGCCCTAAACCACATATTTGTGTTGTACACACCTGGGAGGCCACCAATATCACATGGTCGGCCAGTAATTGTGTGTGACCCTTTTGAACCCCTCCTAAAAGTGGCCTTTTCTCTCTCCTGGTTCATTCTCTCCAGTTTTTGACCACATGGTTGTGCTGTGCACACATGAGAGGCACTCTTTTTAGCATGGCCGGCCATTAATCTTCATTGACCCTTTTGACCCTTGCCCGACCGGCCATGGGGAAGGCCGACCGGCCACCTAAACCCTAGGAAACCGGCCGGCCATGATCCTCTCTCCAGGTACTTTACAGAAATGCCCTCTGTTTCCCCTCAGATTTTGTATCCGGGGGGGCCAACTTTTGGAGGAAAACTTATATTCCGTTCCCCCCCTTTTCCCCCCCTCTTTTGACTATATATCCAGGCCCTCCAGCTCCCATTACAGAGGTTAGAAATTTTGGTTTGGAGCTCCTACGTTGTATCTCTCTCTCTCTTTACACTCCAACCCTCAAAACCTCTCAAACCCTACACCATTTCTACACCACCACCTAGCACCATACCACCACCATCCATTCCAGCCACTTGGAGCTGTTTTCCAGAGCTAAGGAGCCACCAAACTTGGTCCAAGAGTTGTCAAAAGTTTGGTCTTCAAGGGTAAGTCTTCTCCTCCCTCTTTCCTGCCTTATTTTGCTCAATATATTAGCCATACTTTCTTGCATATTTGGGCTCCGACCCTAACTGAAAATAGCATTATTTTGAGCTCCTTTTCATATTTTTTTAAGGGTCTCTCCCTGTTTGAGGCTTCCTTTTTACACTTTCTTCTTTACCTCTCTTGTATGCCTCTTTCTTGCATAGTATTTTAGGCCTATTTGTAAACTGTTTTGAGCTTGGTTATAAACTGTAAAGTGGCTTATTTTGAGCCCTTATTCAACATTGTTGAAGGGATTTTCACTTTTTGAGGCTTCCTTTTGTCACTTGCCTCTTTATCCCTCTTTTGGCCTTATTTTTGCATGTTTTGTTAGCCCCTTGTGCTTGTATTTTTGGGCTCTGGTCCAAACTGTAAATAGCCTTATTTTGACCCGCTCTTCATGTTTTATCAAGGGACTTTTGCTTTTTGAAGCTCCCTTTTTACTCTTTGTGTTTAAACCTATTTTTAGGCCTTATTTTGCATAGTATTTTAAGCTTGCATGTACACTGTTTTGGGTTTGGTCACTAACTGTAAAACATCATGTTTTAGGCCCCTCTTCAACTTTGTTGAAGGGACCTCCTCTGTTTGAAGCCAGAAACCATCACTTGCTTCTTTGTCTCCCTTTTGGCCCATTTCTTGCACAATAGTTTAGCCATACTTGTGTTTATTTTCATGGCTTGTTGTAAACTGTAAAGTATCATGTTTTGAGCCCTTCTTCAACTCTGTTGAAGGGCTCTTGGCCATTTAGATCCAGAAGCTGCTACTTGCTTCATTATCTCCCTTTTGGGGCCATTTTTGCATGTTAACTTAGCCCTATTTTTGTTTACTTTTTGGCCTTGCTTAAAACTGTAAATATGCTTGTTTTGGGACTTTCTTAATTCTGTCTTCATGCTTCATGATCAAATAATGCATGTTTTGTATAGCTATAGGCCAATGCGCATGCCTAGTTTCGTGTTTCGAGTTCATTCCATGCATCGGATGCCAAGTTTCCTTGTTTTGGGGTCATTTTGCATCACATTTCAGTGCTTAAATTTGCATGATTGCATACCATATTCCATGCCTTGCCATGCTTTGGTAGAGTGGCATTTGTTGCCTTAGGTTCGATCCTCAGTTTGCGTGCATGTGTGCACGCATTTTAAGTGTCTCATTTTCATCTCATGGCTACTTATGTGAGTGCGGCTGAGGTCCACTCACGTTGGTGTAAGCCCATATTGCATTGTGTATGCCATTTCATTTCATAGCATTGTGTATGCTAGGCCGTATGTTAGAGCATTGTGTATGCCATGTTACCTCGTGCATCGTGTATGCCATTTCATAGCATTGTGCATGCTAGGTTGTCTATTAGTTGCATTCATGCATGTCATGCATATTGCATCGTGTTGGGGATAGGAGTTAGCCCGAGCACGGGAAACGAGGGGCGTTTCGTACTCCGAGTGACGGAACGTGTCTCAATTCCTCTGTCGCCGACACTCCGGATTATCCATGATGGAATCTAGGTTTTGTTGTGTTTATATGTGCATTCATTTCATATTGAGTCGTGCAATTCGACTCCTCGGCCATCATGCATCGAGATGCATGATTGGTCGCACGAGGATCGAGGACTACACTCCCTGAAGGGTAGTCATGCATACATATGTGAAAATACTTTGGCATGCCCCTTTCTTGCTCTCTGTTACAGCAAATCAAGAATCAGCAGCCTTTCAAAGCTTGGCACGCATCTCGAGAATAATTGCAAATAGAGGCTAATTGGGGCATCGCAGTGGATTTCCGCACAAGGAAACTCAAGCATGCATCATCCATCATCCGGAGCAGAGTTGAGGCAGTCCCTGGCTTGCATGCCAATTTATTGCTTTCCTAATTTAATTTGTTAATTAGTTAGGGTTTTGTACATATTTGGACTGTAATATTCATTCCGAACTGTATATTATTTATTCGGACCCTCTACGCGAGGGCAATGTTGTAATAAGTGTGCGTGTGTGTGATGTATGTTTTCCAACCCCACGTCTTTCTTCCTTTTATTTACCCACTTATGATGGTTAGATTAGGGCATGTTTCAATTAGCATACAGTATGATAGCATGTTTGCATTCATTCATCTGTTTTGCATGCACCGGGCTTGGTGCATCATACTAACTGCATTGTATTTTCAATTCCAAGATGAATACATGTTAGCTGTAGCATTTCATATGCCATGTTTAGAATAGCCAAGCCTGCTATAGTTGCATTTTTGCATGTGTTGCATTAGGCATTTCCGTATAATTAGGATCATGCATGGATTTCTAATTAGCTTCTGTTTTGGCTTGGAGTACTCGGTAAGTTTTATGCTTTAGCATCCTTGCATGCGTGTGAGTGACTGCCATGATAGCATGCTTACCATTAGGGTAATTTCTTATGTGATATATCTGCCTGAATGCCTGTGGGTGAAGGTTGGGTTATTTAGATTGGAACATTTCATTCACTATGAGTTTTAAGCCCACTAGATAGTGGCAAAATCATGTTTTCCTAAGCCCACCCGAGGGTAGCAAATCCACGTCTTAGCCTACTTGTGGGTAGCACCATCAAACCATTTTCAAAATAAACAAACATGAAATGTTTTGTTCCAATTCAGGCGATCCGGTCTATACTTGTATGCTGTACACATCACATAGTAAATCTAGGCTAATAACCGGAATAAGAACACACAATGTTTTCAAAACTTGATATCATGGTTAGTAGAGGCCGATCTTTGATCGGGCGAGCAGGGGTGCTCACGAAGTGACCTTCCCTAATCGTACCCAAGTTCCCGAGCTGAGGCAACTTTGGTGATGACGGACACGTGGCCTTAGGCAAATGAGTCAGGGTTTCCTAAATTTCCCCAAAATAAAACATTTAGGTGGCGACTCTGTATCTGGCAAAGCAGTCCATGTTTGGCACTTCTTTCAAAATCTGTTTTTCTCAAAACGATTTGCCGGATTTGGACTCTTTGGTTCAGATTAAGAACCGTGACATTTGAGAGTCCGAGCTGTAGTGACCCCAAATGAACAGAACGGGAGCTCATCCCTCCCGGAGCGTTCGGGGATGTCTACACCATGCCCCTTTCTCGCTCGCTGTTGCAACAAACCGGAAACCAGTAGCAAAAACTGGTCACCAGTCTTCTGGAGCTTTGTACAGTGTTTTGGGACCAGTTGCAAACAGAGGCAAATCGGGGCATCGCGATGGATTTCCCGACAAGGCGACTTGAGCATGCATTCATCCCTATCATTCGGAACAGAGCTGAGGCAGTCCATTTTGTTTAATTTGCACGCTAGTTTCCTTACTTACTTAGTTAATTCGTTATTTAATTAATGTTGTGTAATAATTAGTTTAATTAGCTTAGATTAGCTAGTTTATTCTGTACTATTTATTCAGACCCTCTGAGGAGGGCAATGTTGTAATAAGTGTGCGTGTGTGTGTGATGCATGTCTTTGTAGACACCCCATTTTTGACCGTCCTCAAGACTTGGACGTCACCGTTTGAACACTCGGTGATCATCCATGTATGTGTTCGTTTAGAGTTCCTGGAGGTCTCGGCTCGCGTGCCCTGCCTCAGGATCTCCGAACTCAACCGTTTAGTGTCTGGTTTTGCACCAAACACTTGCATCTTGCCTTTGAGAGGCAGGGAATGCCTTGTGAGACATCCCCACACCCCACCGGCAGTGGCTAGAGGCCACCGGCTGGCCTTTTGCTGCCATCGGCACTTTTGTTCGCCGGTCGGCATAGGTTGTTGCCGGTCGGCACTGTTTTTTGCCGAAATGGCATTTTTGGGCAGCCGACCACTGTTCATCCACTTTATGCAGATATTTTGTGCCAGCTGTGATAGCTGGCACCAACTCTTCCCCCCTCCATACACGTGTATGGAGGGATCTCCCTCTAAGCAAGCTTGTTGAATAAGCTTTGCAAGAGGGAGTCTTATAAGAGGAGGGCCTTCCTCTTTGATCTAGGTTACACTCTTGCAACCAAAAACCAGACCTTGGAGATATAGATACATATTATCTCTATACCTCCCCCTCTCTCCTCCTTTGTGTGTGTTTCTTAGCTCAAAAGGTGGTTTTTACCTTACTTTTGCACCATTACACACACCATTACACCTTACTCCGAGATTGAGGGGCTTGGAGGAGTTGTTTCTTGAGTTTTGGACTGGTTTTGATCCAAAGAAGGAGGCTAGACCATTTGTTCTTCAAAGGTTCTTCAAGGGTGAGCATCTTGATTTATATTCCCCAAACTTGCAATAGTTTTTTACCTATCTAGCTTGCTGTTTTAGCTCTTGTGTATAACATAAAAAGGGCTTGTATTTTCCTGCTCTAGCACTTTCATTAAGGTCATTTTGTGGTTTGAGTGCAAACTCCCCCTTCTAAGCCTTGTTTGATCCATTTTGGTGCCTCTTTCATAAGGTTTTGTTCACTTCAGTGTTTTGGTCCTTTGACCACTGAAAATCAGTGTATTTTAGTGTCAAAAAGAGATGGTTTGAAGTCTTGCATAGGGGAGGGACACCCCTCTCCCTTCATGGTTTGTTTTCATGCTTTTTGGGCCCAAAAGGGTAGCATGTGTGCTTGACGATCCTTGGCCTCATTTCAGAATTTTTTTTAGGTATTTTAGGTCATATGTAACCTCTGTTTTTGGTCGGATTTGTGCCTCCTTGTATGCTTGTAATACTTGCTTTGTATTGCTCCATTTTGCTTAGGAGTACATCTCATGATTATGCCATGATTCTTGTGTATGTTGGCTTAGTTCCATGAAGCTTTTAGTATTGTTTTTCCATGCTTAAAGTTTGTTGGTTATCCATTTGATCATGCTTGACATGTTTGTTAGGGTTGCTTTGTATTTTGGCTTGAAAGCTTTGAGCATGTTGACTTCTAGCATGCATGTTTGTGATTACCCTCATGATTTTAACATCACCAAGGACCACATTTTGGCCCAAGAATCATGTTTGTATGTGTGCATGCATGACCTCTTTCATGCCTTGAGGGTGTGTCCTCTTATGCCTAGGAGTGAGCTTTAGTGCATTTGTTTCATGGGAGATACTTTAGCTGTCATATTAGGAGGTTTTGGGGTCCCTTTTTGCATGTAAAAATTCTGTTTTTACTTGTTTTAATCATGCCATGAGTAGTCATGTTGATGAAAGTGAAATGTTTCCCTTTTGTGCCTTAACCATAGGACTTTTGGCTTGCATGTTGGCATGAATATTAGTCCATCTATCGGACACTTTTGGCCACTGTTTTGAGGAGGGTGAGGGTCTGCCCCTTTGCCATTTTAAGCCATCTTTGCATGATTGCTTCATGATTGATGCATGGTTCCTTCACATGTTGTTGTAGCATGATGATTCTATTGCTCAAAGCGTCCATGTTTACATCACATTTGTGTCTTGTATATCAAATATTGCATGCTTGCCATACTAGTTGCATGATTCTTGGCATACCTTGCACATTGATATCATGTTGCATTTTGAGCCATGTTTTGCATAACATGCATTGCATTACTTGGTTTGGGGTGTCAAACCAAGTGTGAGAGTTGAGGGGCGTTCATCCCACAAGTGATGTAACGCGTCTTAACTTTCGGTCCCCGAGGCCTTTGACTTCGCCATGATAAGGTTTCGGAGTTCATTGTGTTTGTTGCATACATCCTTACATTAAGTGGCAAATTTGATCCCTTGTGTCATCATGCACCATTGATGGCTCAAAGATCGAAGGTCATGCTTCTTTGAGTTCAAAACATGATAAGAAGCACAGCCATGCCCACATGTACCTGAAAACTCCATGTCATGCACTACCTGTTCTCTGTTTGCTGTCGAATTGTCTTCTGCAGGAAGTTTCTGCCGGCCGGCAGAATTTGGTGCCGACCGGCAATCTATGGAGTGCCGATGAATCCAATAGAATGCCGATGAAAATTCTGGAGTGCCGGTAAGAATTCTGCCTGGCCGGTGGTGCTCTGCTGTGTGTAAGGGACCTACTCCAGGACTTTGGAAATTTTCAGAAAGACAAGGCAGTACAAACAGAGGCGACAGGAGTACAGTACGGGTTTTCCGGACAGGGCAGGCAAATTTATCGGCTGAGGCTGAGCAAAGTAAGGAAGTGCAGTCTGAGGACGCCGAAAATGAAATGGGGGCAGCGCTGGCGTGTCTGCTTTCAGATCCTCCTAAGCTAATCAGAAGTCACCCCTCGAACTAGGGGAAAGATTGCCAGATTGTGCTCGAAGAGCCGAAGATGGATCATTCCACCAAATCAATGAGCATCGGCCAAAGAACGCCAAAATCCAGAGAGAGGAAAAGAAGAAAGCTATTCGCTGAAGACTACTGAGTTCCTTATCCACACACTAGGGGCAATCGGCCCCCATGGGATGGACTCCGGCATTGTCAGCGAACAATAGTCACTCTCTGGATTCAGACGGTATTCGAGATCTCAG
>NW_021025388.1:606239-624665 GCF_004153795.1 Camellia sinensis
CATGGACCAAGCTACACTTTTACCCTTGAGAGGCTCGCTGGACCGAAAATCTGGAAGGGCGACCCAGGCAAAAGTTAGAGCAAGGAAAAAAGGAAAAGAACAAAAAAGAAGAACAACAAAAATGCAAAGAACAAAAAAGAAATGAAGAGAAGAAGAACAAAACAGAAATAAAAAAAGAAAAAAAATGAATGAAAAGAATTGAAAAGAAAAGAAAAACAGAGCTCGCAAGGTTGAAAACCCGGAAGGGCGGCCTTGGCAAAAGTTAGAGCACAAAAGGAGAGGTTAAATACCCGAGTGTACCTTAACCCCGAACTACGTAAGGCTTGATTCTCATCTTTGGGATACGTAGGCAACTTCATTCCGAAGTTCAGCCGTAAAACACTTCAAAATCAATTGTGTCCATGTAATGGTTTTGATCATCTTTGCCTTCTCTGTATCCGAGAGTTCGGTTGTCATCGTTACTCTGAAGAGTGATTGCAATGCGCTGCAATGTTATCCAAACAAGGGGCAACTTTCCGTTGCCATACGGTGTGCCGCGGTGCCATTCAAACAAGGGGCAACTTTCTGTTGCCGTGTAGCTCTTTTCAAGCAAGGGGCAATTTTCCTTCGGATCTGAAGTTGTGCATCTCAAGAGTAGGTTCCGTGCTTGTTGAGCATTGGCCGTTTGCAAAAATAGTTTTTGAGAATTTTTACTGAGGTTGACTATTCTCTCGAAAATTATTCCATCTTTTCCAAAACTAGACCATTTCTTGGACCCAAAAAGGGAAAATTTTCAGTGCTCATAACCTAACTTGCATGATTTTCAAATCAAAAATTGAACAAGTATGTTAATCTGACTCTCATATTGGTCAAAATTGTTTCAATAGAAAGCAAAAACAAAAAATGGTCAAAATAATGAACTAGGGGCACAGTTGAGTCAGGCTTCCTGTCTTTCTCCCGTTGTCAATGCATCTGCCAGAAAGGGCACTTTACCTGCCAGAAAAGGGCACCACTGAAGCTGACCGCAAAAGGGCAGAAGGCTCTCACATCCTCCACGCAACGAGGTATCAAGCCAAGTGCGAAGCACGAACGGGAACGGATCAAGATATTCCACTCCTTTGTTTGGACAGATCTAATCACGTCCAAACTCCCCAGTAAGAGCATCGTCAACCAATGTCAATTGCAGATCTGCTGCACATCCAGCCGCATCGCAACCCCTCTGTGGGAGAAAGTTCACTATTGTGAGCAGAAGAAGAGAATCTAGTAGAATGCTTGGGGCAAGAACCCGCAACTTCCTGTTTATTCATCAACCACCCTAGGGAGGGATGAAAAATGAGAGATTAAAGAATAAAGAGATGTGCGTTGAGAAAAAAAGTGAGAAAAGGGCTTTTTCAGAAAAACTGAGCCTGAGGGCCGAGCGATGTGAGAATCACAAATGAGAAATGGTGGGAAACAATACCCGGGGAAACAGGCTCCGTGTGCACATTTGAGCCTTGTGTTTTATTTTGTCTGTCTCAATTCTTGTTTTGAGTCGCTTCGAGTGTTAACCGATGTGTTTAGGTTGTTTACCTTTGTTTTTCCCTTGTCGAGTCGTTTTGGCTGTGGCCAGTCGTCGGCTCAATACCCGGTTAAGAACTCATTTCTCAATTTCAAAAAAATCCTTTTGTGCTCAGAGTGCTGTGCCATTCTCCACATTTGTGCAAAACAGTATTCGTTCTTTCATAAAACTGCAGGGTCCACCCCCGATAAGTGTGAACAGTAGAACAAAGACCTATCTGAAGCTATGTAGGTTCCACACTGCAAAGCAAAAGAAAAAAAAGGAAAATTTGGAGCATCTTAGGGTGTTCCAGCTTTGGCAAGATCCGAGACTGCATTTCAAGTGCACCTTCCCAGACAGGAAAATTTGGAGCATCAACAAAATATCTAGCTTTGGCAAGATCCGAGACTGCATTTCAGGTGCACCTTCCCAGACCTCACCATTTCTCTGGAGTATGAGTGTATCTCGACCCCAAGTGTAAGCCTGCTTCAAGTCAGAATGGCAATTAAAGCAGCAGCAGATGTTATCTCTCGCCAATATAAACGGGGTGTCCCCTTTTGAGCTGAGCGTATTGCCGAGTCCTCCGAAAGGTAAATCGGAGGCACCAGAGTACGTGTTTGATACCCTTCCATTGCATAGAATGTGCACTTTCATTTACACTTCTGTGACATGCGTGCCGCACATCGTTATGATTCATGCATAGAATATGCTTGCTTTCGATTCTGTATAGAATTTGCTTTCAATATTGCATAGAATATGCTCCTGTTTCTTGCATAGCAAATGCTTGTATCTTTTGCATAGAAAATGCACTCTTCCATACTTGCATAGAAAATGCACCTCATTTGCATAGAACACGCATTCACTCGCACTGTCTTATGCACTTACACTTTGTATCTCACTAGCACTGTCTTGTGCATCTTGTGGTTGTATCTCGCTCGCATTATTTTGTGCATTGCATATCAATCGCGCTGTTTAGCGTATCGCACTGTTTTGTGCATTTCAAAACACTCACGCTGTTTAGCGTATCATGCTGTTTAGCGTATCACACTGTCTTGTGCATTTCAAAATCAATCGCGCTGTTTAGCGTATCGCACTGTTTTGTGCATTTCAAAACACTCACGCTGTTTAGCGTATCATGCTGTTTAGCGTATCGCACTGTCTTGTGCATTTCAAAATCAATCGCGCTGTTTAGCGTATCGCACTATTTTGTGCATTGCATATCAATCGCGCTATTTTGCGCATCGCACTGTTTTGTGCAGTTTATTATTCGCGCTATTTTGCGCATCGCACTGTTTTGTGTAGTTTACATTCGCGCTATTTTGCGCACCTCAATCACACTGTTTTGTGCAGTTTATCATTCGCGCTATTTTGCGCATTGCACTGTTTTGTGCAGTTTACATTCGCGCTATTTTGCGCATCGCACTGTTTTGTGTAGTTTATCATTCGCGCTATTTTGCGCATCGCACTGTTTTGTGCAGTTTATCATTCGTTCTATTTTGCGCATCGCACTTTCTTGTGCATTTCAAATCACTCGCGCTATTTTGCGCATCGCACTGTTTTGTGCACCTTACTTGCATTTTGCATGCAGCCTATCGCGCTATCTTGCGCACCTCACTTGTACTTGTTAGTACATTACATTGTTTTGAATACAAATCGACTTCGCGTAACGTATAAGTCCAATTATCAAAGTCTTCTTTCATATCATTTGTATCCTGCCCCTGAACTACGCTGGTTTGGTTCCTTCCAAAGGGATGCATAGGCGGCCTGTGGGCACAACCATTTATTTATCGGTATTTTGTTTGTTTGTCCAAGTCTTTGGCCTTGTCAAAAATGGGTCGTCTCGGGGCTTTGACATTCACTCCCGTCATTGTTATGACTTTCGAGTTCTGTCAAAGAGGGGCAACTGTAGACACCCCATTTTTGACCGCCCTTAAGACTTGGGCGCTACTGATGGTTTGCTCGATGATGAAAGGTGTGCAGGGTAAAGGTTCAATTTCTTCGGCAATGAGAGGGCCAAATCCCAACTTCACACCCCATTTTGGACCAAAGCTATTTTGAATGGTTTTTAGACCTTAAAACCCACTCTTTCAAAACATTTTTGAAATAAAGTTTCTACGATGTTCCGAAGCTCACATTTTGTCAAAATATGCGTTTTTCGATAAACCGAGCAAGGACAAAGTGGAAATGAATGAAAGAGAGATGAAATCTTTGAAAAATCTTTCAAGACACCTTGCTTAGGGGTTTGAAGTTGAAGAAAAGAGGATAAGAGGGGAGAAGCCAAGTTGGAGAAGAAGATAGGCAAAAATTGCTAAGAGAGGGACGAGCAGTCCTCGATAAATCAAACTTATTTGTCTATACACTTTGAGTTAAGCTATGAGGCCACCACCGTTGGAAAGAAGACTTCCGGGGCTTCATTTTTCATTCAAGAATCTCTTAAATCCGAGACCGGGGGGCGGAGATATGATTGGTTGAAGTTGGGCATCATCTCGGTTGGACCGAAACTGAGTAGCCTTCACTAAAACAAGCATAACTTTTTACTCAGTTGGCCTTTTGATGCAAGGCTGGTGCCATTGGAAAGCTTACTTCCGGGGCTTCAATTTTGACACAAGAATGACCCGAAAAGGAGTTCATATGAAGAAGTTATGCCCGTTTGAAGTTGGACCTGCAGAGCAGATTTTTACTGCTGACCGGCCAAAACAAATGGCCGACCGACCAAATAGATGGCCGACCGGCCAAATAGATTGCCGACCGGCCAGAAAAGATGGCTGACCGACCAAGTTTTCTATCCGATGACCTTCCGGAGTATTCTACAGATTGAATGGATGCCAGCTGTGCCAGCTGGAATGCACAAACTCCGCTCCCCATGCACGTGTGTGACTGTTTTGCACCCTTTGCACCCCTTTTGACCCTTTTCTTGCACCCTTTGCTCAAGGCTTCTTGAGGAAGCCTTGACCCCTTGTCTTGGCTTCCCCAAGAAGCTTACCAGCTGTCCTAGCTTCTCCAATAAGCCTTGACCTCCCCTTAGCCCCCTTTGAGCCTTTGTAGCTTGTCTTAGAAGCTTAGTCTTGCCTATATAAGGGGCCTCTCCTCCTCCATTAGGGGGGTTGGATGTTTTGAACAAAAAACCAGAGATATATAGATATATCTGATATATACATACATATATCCCTTCATCTCTCACTATATCTCTCCCATTCAACCATCAAACACCCTTGTTCTTGGGCCATTTCTTCATCAACTCATAGCACAAGGCATCCTTACTCCATTGCAGCAACTTGAGGCTGTTCTTCAGAGCTTAGGAGCACCTAAACTTGGTCCAAGAGGTGCTGGTTTGCTGGTCTTCAAGGGTGAGTCCTCCTCTTCCCTTTTCTAGTCTTTTCTTGCTTCATATCTAAGCCATAGTTGCTTGCATTTTTGGGCTCCGACCCAAACTTCAAATCATCATATTTTGAGGTCCTCTTCATGTTTGATTGATGACCTCTTGCTGTTTGAGGACAGTAGCTTGCACTTGCTTCAATATCCTCCTTGAATGCCATAATCTTGCATAGAATTCTTGGCTTGCGTGTGATCTTTTTTTAGAGCCTGATGTAAACTGAAAATAGGCTTATTTTATGTTATAAACTGTGAAGTTGCTTCTTTTGAGCCCTTCTTCAACATCGAAGAAGGGCTCAACACTGTTTGGATATTCCATGTGCTACTTGCTTTGAAATCCATGTGTTAGCCCCATTTTTGCATGCTTATTTAGCCCTATGTTTACCTACTGTTTGGCCATGCTTTGAACTATAAAAATGCTTGTTTTGGGGGTGCCATACTTCTGTCTTCATGCTTCATGTCCATATTGTGCATGCTTTGTATAGCTGTAAGCCATTTCATGTACCTAGTTTTGCATTTCGGGAGTGATTCCATGCATCGAGTGTCATTTCGCCTTGTTTCGGGGATGTTTTCCCCCTCATTTAGCTACTGAAATTTGCATTGTCTGCATATCATATTCCATGTTTTGCCATGTCTTGTTAGAGTGGCATTCCATGCCTTAGGGTCGGTCCTCGGTTTACGTGCACGTGCGCACGCATTTCAAGGCATCTCATTTTCATCTTATGGCCACCTATGTGAGTGTGGCTGAGGTCCACTTGTATTTGTGTAAGCCCATCTTGCATTGTGTATGCCATGTTTCAAAGCGTTGCGCATGTTATGTTGTTAGCATTGTGTATGCCATGTAGTTGCATAGCATGCTTGTATTCTTGTTTGCATACCTAGGTTGCATTGCATTGGCATGCATGCCTTGCCTCTTGATCATGTGATAGAGGTTGGGCTTTATGTGTTTGTTTGGTTTGCATGACATTTGAAATCAAAGCGCATACTTGGTTTCTTGGACCATCACGCATCGAAATGCGCAATTGGTGGTCCGAGAATCAAGGAACATCCCCCTTTGAGTCAAAAGCATGATAAGGGATGTGTTGGTGCACACATTTGCTTGGAATTTCATGCCATACACTGTCTGTCCTTTGTTGTTGTCAAAATTGTCTTCTGCAGGAAGTTTCTGCCGACCGGCAACATTCAGTGCCGACCGGCCATTTATTCAGTGCCGATAGCTTTATCTCCAGCCGATGGATATTGTACACGGCCGGTGGCCATCCCTCCCAGCCAATGATGTTCTGCAATGCTCATAGAAGGTTCTCTGGGACTTTGACAAGTTTTCAGAGAAGAAAAGGCAGTGAAAACAGAGGCAGTAGTGCTATGGCAGCGAGTTTCCGGGCGATATGGGTCAAGCATGCATCATTCGCGCATCCCAAGGCAGGGGCCGTGGCCACCTTCCCTTTGCCTTTAATTTGTTTAATTAAATAGGAATTCTGTAATAATTAATTAAGTAGTTAGTTATTTATTCGGACTGTAATGTTTATTCGGCCCCTCCGAGTGAGGGCGTATTTGTAATAAGTGTGGGTGCGTGTGTGCATGTCTTCCAACCCCACGTCTTTCTTCCCTTTTATTTACCCGCTTATGATGGTAGAATAGGACATGTTTAATTTAGCATACCTTATGCTATGCCTCATGCTATGCATGCATGCATCATTCATCGAGTATTGCATGCACCAGGCTCGGCGCATCATACTAACTGCATAAGTATTTCAAATCTAACTTGAATACATGCTACTTGTGCATTTTCACATGTCATTTATAGACTAGCCGAGCCTACTCTAATTGCATTCTGTATGTGATGCATTAGGCACTTAATATGAACTAGGATCACGCATGTTTGCTAATTAGTTTATTGTTTTGGCACGGAGTACGATGTAAGTATTTATGCTTTAGCATCTCACATGCGTGTGAATGTTAACATGATAGCATGCTTACCATGTGGCTAGATGCTTATGTGTTAAACTATTTGAATGCTTGTGGATGAAGGTTGGATTGTTTGAGTTGGAAAAACTCGTTGAAATCCGTATTTTAGCCTACTTGCGAGTAGCAAATTCCAAAGTATTTTTCCAAAACAAACGGATATGCAATGCTTCTTTCCAAATTAGGCAATCTAGTCTATACTTGTTGCTGTGCGCATGACATAGTGATTCTAGGCTAATAAATGGAATAAGAACATATAAAGTTTTCAAAAACGGATATCATGGTTAGTAGAGGTCGGTCTTCGGACCGGGCGAAAGGGGGTGCTCATAGCTGACCTTCCCCAATCGTACCCTAGCTCCCGAGCCGAGACAACTCCGGTGATGACGGACATGTGGCCTTCGGCACCGAGTCAGGGTTTCCTAAATTCCCCCATAAAAAAATATTTAGGTGGCGACTCTGTATCTGGCAAAGCAGTCCATGTTTGGCACTTCTTTTCAAAAATTTGTTTCTCAAAACGATTTGCCGGATTTGGACTCTTTGGTTCAGATTAAGAACCGTGACAATTTGAGAGTCCGAGCTGTAGTGACCCCACAAATGAACAGAACGGGACTCACCCTCCCGGGGCGTTCGGGGACGTCTACATCGGGCGACCAGGGGGAGTGGTCGGCCGACCACCTGAACTGGTCGGCCAGCCTTCTGTTTTTTTATCTCAATGAGTTGAAGCGAGCTGTGCCAGCTGGAAGCCTCAGAATGCATCCTCCATACACGTGTATGAAGGATGTTTAAGCTAGCTTTTAAGCTTCTTTGAGAAGCTTTAGACCTTCTCCTCTATAAAGGGAAGGGCCCTCTTCCATTGCTAGGGTTCAGAAAAATTGCTGAGGCATACATATATACACCTCTCTATATCTCTCTCTCTAGTGTTCAAACGACCCTTGTTCTTGGCCATTTACACTACACCTCTTAGCCTAACCTCTCCATCATCCATCTAAGCACCTTGGAGCTCATTTTTAGAGGTTGAAGACTTGCTATCTTGGTCCAGAAGTTGCTGGTTCCTTTGGCTACAAGGGTAACACTCTATTTCCCTCTTTTTAACATTATTTTGCTTCATAGTTTAGCTCTATTTTCAAGCATATTTAGGCTTTGTCATAAACTGAAAAAATTCTTTTTTTGATCTTCTAAACATGTTTGTTTAAGACCATTTTTCTGTTGGGGGTCATCTACCCCCTTGCATGCTTCATTTCCTCATGTTTTGAGCTATGCTTTAGAGCATTTGTGTCGGCCTTGGTTTGGCTTTTTAGCCACTGAAATCCAATGGATTTTCAGTGGCTAACATGTGTCTTTGAGCCTCAAAATCAGAGAGGGGTGACCCTCACCCCTTGTTCTCTTTACTAGCTTTGTTGGCCTTACAAAGGAGCCCCTATTTGCATGTTTCAAAGCCATGCTCCAGGGCATTTTTGATGAGTTTTGTGACCTACATGACCTCTTTCCAGAGGTAGTTTTTCCATATTAAGTGTCCATTATGCATGTGTAGAGTAACCCTCTTCAAGGCCATTCAAAGGGGCTTTCACTTGCATGCTTCCTAGCCTCATTTCAGGCCATTTTTGGTGAGTTTTAGGACTCTCATAACCTCTTCCCAGAGGTGGTTTTTCCATTTCGTATGTCCATCATGCATGTGTAGAACAACCTCTCGCATGGCCTTCCAAAGGAGCACATCATTCTTGCATGCATTGACTGAGTTTCAGTGGGTTTTTGGGCATTATTTGGCATGGAATACTTCTATTTTTGGCTGGTTTGGTGAGCTCTCACGTGCTTCATATAGTTGTAGTACAAATCATGGTTCACTAGCTTATTTTGCATGCTTTGTTGACCCTTGATTTTAGCACTTTTTGGCCTTGCCTTAAACTGATTTTGTGCATATTTTGGACTGCCCTAGCTCTGTTTTTGGGTCTTATGGTCGAATGATGCTTGTTTTGCATGCTTGTAGTTCAATACACTTGCCTAGCTTTGAGATTTGAGGTCTATTACATGCATATACTGAGGTGTTTTCATGCTTTGGGGTCATTTGGCATCATATTTCAGAGCCTATGTGAATGCCATATCCTCATGTTTTCTTCTCTTTAAGTGTGCTTGAGAGTTGTGCATGAATGCCTTGTTTTCGGACCATTGAATGAGCTTCATTTCCATGCACTTTGAACCACCATTTTGGGCCATTTTCCCACTGTTTCAGACCTGCCTAGGGTCTGTTTGGGGTTGGTTTTTCCATTCGTGCATTGCTTTGTGTACCTCTAGTGTAACGCACTTCACTAGTTTCGGCATTCGGGCCATCTAGCATGCATTGGGTAACATATTTGCATGATTCGGGACCATTGTACATCATGTTTCAGAGCTGGAAAATGTATGCTTGTATGCCATATTTCATCATTTTCCATGCTTAGTTAGAGTTGCATGTTGTGCCTTAGGATCGGTCCATTGCATTCGTGCATGTTTACATGTATTTCGGTTGTCTCATTTCCATCATATGGCCACTAATTTGAGTGTGGCTGAGGTCCACCCATATTGGTTTAAGTCCATCTTGCATTGTGTATGCCATTTGGTTCATGTTGTTGCATGTCTGACCATCGCATTGTGTATGCTTTGATTATGCTTTTGTGTATGTCCATCTTTGTATGTGTGCATTGTGTATGCCATATAGCTCATGTGCATTGTGTATGCCATTTTAGTCCATAGCATTGCCTATGCTAGGTTGCATGTGTGCATATCATCCCTCGCATGCCAGCATGATTAGGTTGCATTGCATTTAGGGTTGCACGTTAGTCGTATTGTGTATGCCATCTTATTGCATTGTGTATGCCTTGTTCGTTTCATTGTGTTTGTTAGTCTTCATATGCATTGCATATGCCATATAGAATTATCTTGCATTGAGTATGCCATTGATTATTTCATAGCATTGTGTATGCTAGTAGCATGTTTGCATGCCATCCCTTGCATGTTTGAATCATTCAGTGGCATTGCATCCAGGTTGCTTGTTAGAGTTGCATTCATGCATGTCATGCATATTGCATTGTGTTTGGAGTAGGGTTTAGTCCAAACACAGGGAAACGAGGGACGTTTCGTACTCCAAGTGACGAATCGTGCCTCGATTCTCGGTCACCGACACTCCGGATTACCCATGACAGAGTCTAGGCCTTGTTATGTTTATATGTGCATTCAATTCACATTGAGTCATGCAATTCAACTCCTCGGCCATCATGCATTGAGATGCGTGATTGGTGGGACGAGAATCGAGGACTACACTCCCTTGAGCTTGTGCAAGGACGGGGAGGGTGGTCATGCACACATTTGTTGAAAATACATTGCCTTTTCTCTCTCTTGCCTTTGTTGCAGAAAAACCAGAAACTAGAGGTGGAAACTGGTCAGCCGACCACCCTCTCTGGCCTCCACTACAAAGAGTGGTCGGCAGGTGGTCTCCCATGCTAATAAATGGTCGGTGGCTTTCCCAAGGTGGAGTTTCAGCCTTCTAGAGCTTTGTGCAAGTTTCTGAGATCAATTGCAAACAAAGGCAATGCAAGGCGTCGCGATGGAATTTCCCAACGAGGGGACGCGAGCATGCATGCATCTTTCATCATTCGGAATAGAGCTGAGGCGATCCATGGATTTGCATATTAGTTTATTTTGTTTTCCTAGTTAATTTGTTAATTAATTAGGGTTTTGTAATATTTGATTAGCTAGAGTAGTTATTTATTCGGAATGTATTATTTATTCAGACCCTTCGAGCGAGGGCACAATTGTAATAAGTGTGCGTGTGTGTGATGTATGTCTTCCAACCCCACGTCTTTCTCCCTTTTATTTACCAGCTTATGATGGTTAGATTAGGGCATATTTCAATTAGCATACACTATGATAGCACGTTTGCATCCATTTGTTTGGCACTTCTTTTCAAAAATCTGTTTCTCAAAACGATTTGCCGGATTTGGACTCTTTGGTTCAGATTAAGAACCGTGACAATTTGAGAGTCCGAATTGTAGTGAGCCCACATACGAACAGAACGGGACCTCACCCTCCCGGGGCGTTCGGGGACGTCTACAGGATCATACATAGATTTCTAACATAGTTTCTGTTTTGGCTTGGAGTACTCAGTAAGTGTTTATGCTTTAGCATCCTTGCATGTGTGTGAGTGACTGCCATGATAGCATGCTTACCATAAGGTTATGATCTTACGTGATATACCTGCCTGAATGCCTGTGGGTGAAGGTTGGATTATCTAAATTAGAATAATGCATTGACTGTGAGTTTTAAGCCCACTTGAGAGTGGCAAAATCATGTTTTCTAAGCCCACTTGAGGGTGGCAAAATTTGCATTTTAGCCTACTTGCGGGTAGCAAATCACTTTCAAAAACAAACATGAGATGTTTTGTTCCAATTCAGGCAACCCAGTCTATACTTGTATGTTATGCGCATCACATAGTAATTCTAGGCTAATAAACCAGAATAAGAGCACATATGTTTTCAAAACTAGATATCATGGTTAGTAGAGGCCGATCTTTGATCGAGCGAGCGGGGGTGCTCACGAAGTGACCTTTCCCAATCGTACCCAAGTTCCCGAGCCGAGGCAACTTTGATGATGACGGACACGTGGCCTTTGGCAAACGAGTCAGGGTTTCCTAAATTCCCCAAAGTAAAATATTTAGGTGGCGACTCTGTATCTGGCAAAGCAGTCCATGTTTGGCACTTCTTTCAAAAAAATCTGTTTTTAAAAATGATTTGCCGGATTTGGACTCTTTGATGATTCATCGGTTTTGCATTGCACTCTGCGAGATTAGATACAGGACCGTGACATTTGAGTCCTGAACTGTAGTGAGCCCAATGAACAAAATGGGATTTCCTCCCGGGACGTTCGGGGACGTCTACAGTGAGGTGTATACAGACCATAAGAGTTTGAAGTACTTCTTCATACAGAAAGAACTGAACATGAGGCAGTGGAGATGGTTAAAACTGATAAAGGATTATGATTTGCAAATTTTGTACCATCCGGGAAAAGCTAACACCGTTGTCGATGCATTGAGTCGAAAATCGAACGGAAATTTAGCCTGTTTACTCACCGAGTAGAAAGATTTGCTATGTGACCTTGAAAGACTTGAAGTTGAGATTGTTTTGCGTGAACAAGGTGGAATCTTAGCTGCTATTTCTGCTCAACCGGCACTTATCGAAGAGATTAAAGAGAAACAGCAACATGATGACTTTTTGAAAAAGGTCATCGAGGAACGGGAATCTAGACCGAGGCTGGGTTTCGAATTTGAAAACAATGTACTGAAATTTCAGGGAAGGTTATGTATACCAAGTGATTCTGAACTGAAAAGAATAATTCTGCAAAAGGGCCATAATTCAAAATTTTCTATCCATCCAGGAAATACGAAAATGTACCAAGACTTGAAACTGAATTTATGCTGGCCAGGAATGAGAAAAGAGATTGCTGACTTTGTGTCGAAATGTCTTCATTGCCAACAAGTTAAAGCCGAGCATCAACGACCCGCAGGCTTACTACAACCCTTACCGATACCGGAGTGGAAATGGGAATATATCACTATGGATTTTATTGTTGGTTTACCTCGCTCCAGTAAAGGTATGGACTCAATTTGGGTTATTGTTGATAGACTGACTAAATCTGCTCACTTCTTACCTGTCAAAACAATTTATAATGCGGACAAATTGGCTATACTCTATATCGATAGGATTGTTAGATTGCATGGAGTGCCTGTGTCCATTGTTTCTGATAGGGACTCGAAGTTTACATCGAGATTCTGGCAAAGCCTACAGACAGCATTGGGTACTGAACTGAGACTGCGTAGTGCATACCATCCTCAAAAAGATGGCCAGTTAGAAAGAACCATCCAGACTCTGGAGGATTTACTGAGAATGTGTGTCCTTGATTTTCAGGGAAATTAGGAAAGTCACTCACCGTTGGTTGAATTTGCAAACAACAACAGTTTTCATTCAAGCATTGGTATGGCGCCTTTTGAGGCTTTGTATGGCAGGAAATGTCGATCTCCAATTTGTTGGGCAGAAGTTGGAGATGGGCCTTTGCTTGGGCCCGAGATTGTACATGAAACTATTGAAAAAGTGAAACTAATTCAACAGAGATTGAAAACCGCACAGAGTCGGCAGAAAAGTTATGCGGATATTCGAAGGCGAGACAGAGAATATGAAGTAGGTGATCATGATTTTGTTAAAGTGACACCGATGAAAGGCCAGACTCGTTTTGGAGTCAAGGGCAAGCTAGTGCCGAGATATGTCGGACCGTATGAGATTATTGAGAAAATCAATCCAGTGGCGTATCAAGTAGCGCTTCCTCCTGAAATGGAGCATATGCATAATGTCTTCCATATTTCAATGTTGAGGGATTATCTTCAAGATCCCTTTCATGTTGTGAGCCTACCCGTGTAGTGCTAAGTGATGACTACACTTATGAAGAACGGCCTATTCAGATTGTAAACAGACGGATCAAGAAGTTGAGGAACAAAGAGATTCCGTTAGTGAAAGTTGATTGGCAAAACCATGGTGGCGTATATGCCACTTGGGAAAGGGAAGACGATATGATCAAGAGATATCCTGAACTGTTCCCTCTAGATCCAGTGTTCTTCCAAAATGAAGGTAATTCGAGTTTGAAGGACCAAACTCTTTGTAAGGAGGGGAGATTGTGACAACCCTCACCACTGATTAGTGCTAATCTATGATTAAGCATGTTAAGTGACTGATTGACTGAAATTCTGACTGATTGATTGAGTGTATTAGTTTGAATGCATGTCTATCTATTTGACTGCTAATGATCTGTTCATGTTTTATGTTTTAAACTGCAAATGGAAGGCCTTATCGGCGGCCGAATCCAGAACTGATTAGTGTTTTTTGTTAATTAGAATTAATGTAATTTTATGGTAAATTTAGTTGAAATTTGATTTGGTATGATTAAATTGGATTAAATAAGCTAGATTACATTAGTTGGACTTATCTACCATTTTGCCACTTAGTGGGCCACTACCTAAGACAATGTTGAAGCTTTATTATACTTGATCACACATCACCCTTCAGCCATATTGAGGCCATTTCGAGAGAGAGTGTGAGAATAGGGAGAATTGGTTTCAACTAGGAGATTACTTGGAGAATTGGAAGATTTGAAGGAACTTGCAAAATTTGAGCTTCTATTCCTTGAATTGGAGACTTGAGGTAGGAGACTCACCCTTTTAATTGTGAGTTTGAGTTGTTCTTGCATGATTCATGGTAAGGTTAGTGATTTAAGGCATGAATTAGCTTAATATGTTGATTTGAGTAGGAATTCATGCATGGATGTATACGTTATTGAGTTTTGAGGTTGATTTCATGGAAATCCTCACATGCATGTCCATATTCTAGCTTTGGTCCATGAATTCAACATGTTTTTGGAAGGATTGACTCATTTGTTCTTGTATTAGAAGCTTTGAAGTTGATTTAATTCATGCATGTTGCATGTACATCATGTTCTTGAAGTTTTGTTTGGAAATGGGTTCAATTGAACTACCTTTGGGCTTTGATTTTGCAAATTGATCTTTGAAACATGTCATATTATGAGTTTTAAAGTGTTTTCCAGAAAATTAGCCCAAAAGGATTGAATTTGATGCTTTAAATGTTGAGTTTCATGCTTGGAGACAAATCTGCAAATTTCAGATTTTGGATCCACGCTCGAGCGTATACTCTGAGTTCATGCAGTCCGCTCGAGCGGGGAAAGTAACGCTCGAGCGTGAAATGCGTGTATCCAGTACTTTGCATGTGTTTACAGTCCGCTTGAGCGAGGAAATGCACTCTCGAGCGAGGACTTGTGTCTCACGCTCGAGCGGGGGTCGAGCACCCGTCGAGCGTGAATTTCATGCATCCAGTACTTTTGCAGTCCGCTCGAGCGAGGAAAGTCACGCTCGAGTGTAGCTCTTTTGTCTACATGTCCGCTCGAGCGAAGAAAGCCACGCTTGAGTGGGACCCCTATTTCAGCAAAAATTTGAAAAGTGTTTTAAAGTGCATCTTTACATCCTTATTCCATCCTAGGCATTTCTAGGCCTAGTTTAAGGCATCTTAATGAGGATAATGCTATAGAACCACACCGAGTCAAGATAGGGACTTAGTTATTATTTCCCAAATGTGCAACTTAGTGTGTGTTCATCCTGTAACTGTGTAAGGTTGGCATCCGAGGACGCTCACTAGCCTATCTATAGCCCAGAACTCTGTGAATAACAATGTTGTAAAGATATATTCAATCATGAATATTTTCTGAATAACCAACTATACTGCTTTCTGAAATGATATTTCTTACTAAATGAATGTTTGTCCTGTTTGCGAACTGTATTCGTGGCATCCATAGCAATTTACTGTTACTGTACTGTTATTGCTACTGTTATAGAGATCTCTGTCGGTTCCCATGTTGGAACCACTACTGTTTATTGATATGATGGCCATCAACTGACTTTCGGTCTGTTAAGGCCTACTGTACTGTTTTGCTATGGGATGTACCACATATGACTGCTATGACTGAATGACTGATATACTGTTATAACTAACTATTTTAAATACTGAAAGGACATTCATTCTTAACCTCTTTACGCATATGTTATTCACTGGGCTTTAGTTCACTGTTTATATATATATGTAGGTGTTCAGGCACCGGATCGAAGCTAGGAGCGTTGGTTTTAACTCCCTTTTTGTCAAGCCAACCACTGTGTCTCACTGAGAGGTTCCAAGTCCTTCAAGCTAGGACTTTTTGGAGTGTTTTAGATTCATCCCTTCTGTCTCTGTTTTTGTATAGACTGACTGTACCTGTACTGTACTGTTCTAATAGGGATTAGGTCCCTGTCCTAGATGATTGTATATGTATGTATATACTGTTTTGGTTTTGAATGTGAATATGTATGATAAGTCTTTTTTTGCATACAGATTGTCACAGCTCATTGGACATCTTTTATTACTATTTTGGCTTTCGCCAGCCCCTGTACTCTGTATTACTGTTATTACTGTTAAGCAAGCCTTCGGTAATCACGGATTACTGGCTGGTTACGGTGCTAAACCCATAGGGGCAGGTTTGGGTCGTGACAAAAACAAATCAAAAGTTTGGTTCAATCCCTAAATTATTTAATTCAAACATATTTAGTTCTTGAAAGAATTATAAAAATAAAATATATGCTCATAAATATTACAGATTAGTAAAAGATCCTAGTTAAGATTTTATTCTAAAAAAATCTTAAATTTCTTTTTGTTTTTAAAAAGTATTTTATTTCGAAAAAATTGGTGAAAGATCCCTTTTCAACTTTTAGCAGTAAGAAAGGTCCAGTATAATTTTTTTTATTAGTTTAAGTCCCTCATTACAAAACTCACTCAATTCACCCACAACAACACCCACACCTATTTCTCTCTCTTCTTTTTCTTTTCTATTTAGAGAGACAAAGAAGCGGCGGTGGCAAGACGAGGTGAGGTGACGACGGCGGCGGAGGTTGTTGGTAAGGGTCTCTGGAGAGTGGAGATTGGTGGTGGATTGGTAGTTTTTAGAGAGTTAAATGTTTAAAGGGTGAGTTTGGTAGTTTTTAGAGAAAGAAAGGAAGAGTAACAAGAAGAAGAAGAAGAAGAAGAAGAAGACGAAGACGACGAAAAGGTGGTGGGTTTGGTAGTTTATGAATTTTGTTGATAGATTGTTTATTCTTCATTCTTTGAAATTTCTCTCTGATAATTCATCTCGTTTTCTATCCTTTTTAATTTTCTTTGGACATATTATTTGTGAATTGGAGCAGTGATGTAATTTTCTTTGGATATATTTATGATTTGTAAATTTCTCTAGATTAGATTTATGGATTGGGAAAATTAATTGCAATTTATGAAATAGTTAGGAAATAAGATTTTTCCCGTATTTTTTTTTTGAATATGTTTTTGCTTTTGTTTTTGTGATTTTCAAAGTTAATTTAAGTTTATAAAGTCAGTTTGTAATATGTGTATTATTTTTAAATTTCTCTGAATTATATATTATATATTGTGAATTAAACAAGTTATTTAGTTGTAGTTATTTTAACAGAGAGAAATCTCTCCGTTAGATGTTTTATTTGTTAAGTTTGTAAATTTTTTTGTTGTGTAATTTTTTCTTGACACGTTATTTTGTGAGATGGATAATTTTGATTTGGAAGTTCTCTATGTTTTTTATGTGTTTTTATGTGATTTCTAAATTTTTCTAAATTCCACATACACACAGGAGAGTACTAAATAAGTGTGTGATGATCAAAGAAATTCCATATCTCAAGGGAAAGTGGCTAGGGAAATTTCACATACTCATGAACAAACACAAACTCAACTAAATTTCATATCGCAAGGGAGTCGTAATGTGGCCAGCGAAATTCAAATACACAAAAGAGTACTAAGTATGTGATGGCCAGAAAAAATGAACATGGTAGAGAAATTTAGCCCAAGTTTTTAGCTAGATAAAATCAGCTGAATACAAATTTCTCTAGCTAGAGAAATTTAGTATGGGGTTTTAGGCAAAGAAAATCAATTGAACAATGGGTAATTGTGTTAGAAATTTCACTATAACGACAAAAATTTAGCTCATATTTTTTGCTAGAGAAAATCAATTGAACAAAGGGTGATGCTTTCACAAATTTTTCTAAAATAGTAGAGAAATTTCAATTTTACAAATATCTTTGGACATCACACAGAAATTTAGCCCAGGTTTTTCTCTATCAGTCGTGTAGAGAGAATGGTGTGAGGTATTTTGGGTGTGCCTTTTTTTGAGGTGCCTAAGATACTATGGTGGGGTTTGGTGCAATTGTTAAAACAAATTATAGATTATAACTTAACGGATTATAGATTATGACTTTAATCAGAAGCTATTGATCTGTTTGGTGTAACTGTTAGAATATAGATTTAAGTTGTTGAGTAGTATTTGTTAAATAAACTATGAAATAACTTTTTGATGTGTAAATATCTTTTTTACCCCTGTTAGTTGTAAGGTGAATTTATCTCTACTTTTTGTAATTAATTATCATTTTTTTTTTTTTTTGAGTAAGAATGTCTATTTTGGATTTGAAGCTCTCTTGATTCATTCAATTTTCTTTTGCTTTTCTAATATATATATATATATACACATAAAGTACTTGTCTTTTTCTTTTCTTTATCTCTATGTCTCTCTCTCTCTCTCACACACTCTCTGTGTGTACACAGTCATCGATATGTGTACACAGTCATCGATTTTTTTTTTTAATATGAATTGTTATGTGTGTTTATATATATATATATATATATATATATTTTGGGTTAGCAAATTGATAATTTTTGTAGTTTTAAAACTATAAATTTATGTTGCTTGATGAGCAATTAATTCAAAATTTAAATTTTTATAAATTTTGCGAATTGAAAATTATGTACTCTAAAAGAGTCTTTTTTTTTTTTTTTTTCATGTTTTGTGGTGTTGGAGGGGATATGGTTAAATTTTGTTATGTTTTCACGCTAGTTTCTCTATTTTTTCTTCTGTTTTTTTTCTCCCTAATGATGTTCTAGACATTTTGGTGAATCTCTCTCATTGCC
>NW_021025388.1:625565-664931 GCF_004153795.1 Camellia sinensis
ATATGGCAAGAGGAGTATTGTCATCTTTCAACTAGATGCAGTCTGTGACGGTCTGTATGCCAAAAAGATTTTTTTCATGCATTCATACATACAAACAGTACAGTCTATACAAATTTACAGTCACACAGTACAGGGACCTAATCCCTTGATAACAGCACAGTTAGTAGCTGACAGTCTATACAGTAACCCAAATAGTATGGAGACAGACGGGGGAGAAACAAAATACCCCAAAGCCATAGCATGGCAACTCGGAACCTCGCAGTGAGGCACAAAGGCTGGCTTGACAAAACTGGAGTCTAACCCATGCTCCTAGCTCTGATCTGGTGGCTGAGCACCTACATATATATATAAACAGTGCGCTAAAGCCCAGTGAATAACATAATGCGTAAAGAGGTTAAGAATATCCTTACAATAATGAAAGCAGTTCATTAAATAATACTTCAGTCTTTCAGTCAGAACAGTTATTCAGTCATATGTGGTACATCCATTAGCATAGCAGTAAACAGTAGGTCGTAAAGACCGAACAGTAATGATGGCCATCAATCAGTAAACAGTAGTGGTTCCACGAGGGAACCGACAGAGATCTCTGTAACAGTAACAGTAAACAGTAGGTGCTAAGGATGCCACAATATAGTTCAGAATATAGGACATACATTCATTCCATTAACAGTAATCAGTTCAGAAAACAGTACAGTTCAGTTGTTCAGAAGATAGTCATTTGCGAACATATCTTTACACAATTGTTACTCACAGAGTTTGGGCTACAGTATGCTAGAGCGTGTCTCCCCAGTCGCCAACCCTACACAGTTAACAGATTGAACACACACTAAGCTACACAATTGGGAAATAACATAACTTAATCCCTAATTTGCCTCGGTGTGTTCTACGTCTATGTCCTCATTAAAATGCCTTAAACTAGGTCTAAGAATGCCTAGACTGAGATGAGGATGCAAAGATGCACTTTTAAAAGCAGTTTCAGATTTTTCAGAAAACAGAGTCCCGCTCGAGCGTAGGTCACTCCGCTCGAGCGTACATGCAGACAAAGGTACCCGCTCGAGCGTTCTGCAAAAACAGTCAAAAGTGCTGGATGGATGGAATCTCCGCTTGACGGACGCTCGACGCCCGCTCGAGCTTGAGACACATGATTCCGCTCGAGCGGACTGTAAAACGGTGCAGAGATGCTGGATGCTCGAATTCCATGCTCGAGCGTCTCTAACTCCGCTCGAGCGGGAGTGCAAAATCTGGAAATCCCAGATTGCACCTCCAAGCTCCAACTCAAGTCCAAAAGCATCAAAATCGATCCTCTTGGGCTAAATTTCCAGAAAACACTTGTAAACATATAGAATGACATGATTCAAAACTCAATTTGAGAAATTAAAGCCCAAGGGTGTTTAATTCAAACCCAATTTTAAACCAATTTCATGAACAATATGAACATGCAAACATGCATGAATTTTAAACAACTTTGAAGCTCAATTTGATGCTCTAAGGAGCCAATTGATCTAAAAACAAGTTGAAAACATGGACCATTACAAAATTATGGACATGCATGTACCATTTTACCATGAATTCAACTCAAAACTCATCAATTCAAACATGCATGCATGAACTATGCTCTATATCAACATGTATGAACTAAAACATGACTTAGCCCTACAATTTAACATAAACCATGCAAGAATTAGCTCAAACACAAGAATGAGAAGATGAAATCCTTGCCTAAGTCTTGTATTCAAGGTTTAGGAGTCCAATTTGGCAATTTACACTTCAATTCCAAGCAATTCAACAAAATGAGCTCAATTCTCTCCTATCTCCTCTCTTGGTCGGCAAGAACAAAGGGAATGGGCTGAGGAAATGGTTTGATCAAGCATGTACAAGTCTCTAAGTGTGTGAGGTAGTGGCCCACTTAGTGGCAAGTTTGGTAAAAAAGTCAAAGTTTGCAATTGATCAGTGTTTAATCTAATTTAATCATACCTAATCCGTTTTCAGATAAATATACTATAAAATCACGTAAATTATGATGATCATAAAACGCTAATCGGTTTCCGGTTCGGCCGTCGATAAGGCCTTCAATTAGCAGTTTAAACATAAAACACAAACAGATTAAATAATCAATCAACAGATAAAATGCAATTCAAACAGATGTACTCATTCAATCCAGTTCCAGTTTTCAGTCAATCAGCTCAGTACTTTAACCAGTCCAATTATCAGTCATAATCAGTTCAGTTTAACGGTAATCAATGTTTATCGGTACTCAATCAGTCATTAATCGGTAAACAGTATGAGGGTTGTTACACCAATCCTCTGCCGAGCGAAAAGGGCCGCCCTTTTCACAGCGCCGATTTCCTCCGCCGATCTCCTCTACCGACTCCTTTGCCGATCTCCTCTTCACAGCGCCGATCTTTATTCTTCTCTGTGTTATACACACACGCGCACACACGCGCGCACACACACACACATATGTATATATATAAATATTATAGATTGAAGCTCAAATCAATGAGATCTATGATGATGATAATCTGTTGTTGATCTATTTCTTTTTTTTTAATCTATTGATGATGATGATATATGATGATGATGATCTGTTGTTCTGTTTTTTTTGATCTGTTGTTCTGTTTTTTTTTTTTTATCTGTTGTTGATGATGATACATGATGATGATGATCTGTTGGTGTTGATCTCTTTATTTCTCTATGTTGATCTTCTTTTTTTTTTGATCCTCTAGCTTCAAAGCAGTTTTCAAAAAAAAAAAAAAAAAAATGTCAGGGATTTTTTGGGGTGGAGGAAACTCGATCCCCGTTAGGGGCAGGGGTGAGTCGGGGGCCGGGACAGAAAAATTTGTTTCTTCGGGGATTGGGGATGGAGAGTGTGATCCTTGACCTTAGCCCCGACCCCGCCTGTTGCCATTCCTACCTGCAGGTCCAAGGCAGCGCCCCTTGCAGAGGTCATTAGGATATCCTGTTAGCCGTTCTGAGCGAGGAGACTATAAAGAACTTGCCCTAACCTCCCAAGACAAGATTCGCTTAAGTCAGGACTCGTACAACGGGTGAACATTGAACCTACACAAAGTGCTGATTAGATAATTTAAAATTCAACTTCCTAACCAACTGCGCTTCGTTCAAAAAATTGGCCTAAAAAAAATAATTAAACTTGTGACATGAGAAATTAAACCCCATAACTTAACCACAATGTCACTCACCTAGGGTTAAATTCAATTAAGTTAGCCAAATGGAGGGTGAAAAAGTTTTAGATAAACCCCATAAAGCTCACAGTCGGTGCTGGAACCCTAATCCTGCTATGACAATTACTCATCATTATCAACAGCATGATTGCATGTAGGACTTTCCAATGAACAAATTATTACTAGCTTGCCAACATATGGTCAACTACGTTAGTTAGCCGAGTTTTAAAAATAAAAAAAATAAAAAAAAAAACTGGTGGTGATAGAATTTTTTTTTTTTATAAATGTAAAGTTTATTTTATAATTTTTTTATTATGCAATTGTACAATTATTTCTCCTTTAGTCATTCAACTCAACCCGTTCAATTTTTAAAATAAATTTTAAGTCAATATAATATTTTAAATTTAAATATTAAAAAATACATTTCAGAGCTTTATAATAATGGATTTTCAATAATTTCGTAAAAATACTTATTTGATATTCTTTTGTAAAATGTTTTATTTGTACAAATATCTTAACAAAATACATAAAATGTACCACTATTCAATCCTTCACATAGAATAATAATCTTCTTTTAATTTTATAAAATTTAGTATCAAATCTCTTCATTTAAAATTCCCTCATCCAAATAAATCCCAAGATTCCTTCCACATCATTATTTATTCAATCAGGTTTTAATTGGGATAATAATCATATATGATTGACTCAAAAGCTACAATTTAGGTTGTGTTTATTGTTAAATAATGTCTCAATGGGACCACATAATTAAATGTGGTGTTATCATTTATAAGAAGCCTACAATTCCAGTGATTCAATTTAATTAATAGGCTTAAGGGTATATGTGTTATGGACCTAATGTGTAGATACTAGTTGTATAATTTCTATTTCTATGAGGGGCAGAAATAGAAATTAAAACATATTGGTTAAAGTTGGTTTTCATTACCTTTCAGTTTTAAAACCAATAATGGTTAATTTATTGGTTTTCATTACCTTTCAGTTTTAAAACCAATAATGATTAATTTATTGGTTTTCATTACCTTTCAATTATGAAAACCAATTACAACCTTTAAAAGGTTATGGTCCATATTCCTTCCCAAGGTGAAAAAATAAGAATACTGTTTTGTTTTTCTAAATCCTCTCAATGAGAAACATAAGGCACCAAAGGAAAAGGATTAGAAGGCTCTAACAAAGTCAATATTAAGGTTTTATTGACAACCAGACGCTTCCGTTTAACCATTCATCAATGGATTCAGGTATGTCATTTTGTCTTGATTTCTTGATAATGCACATGGTAAATGATCCAAAGTGTAAGGTTTATGTTTTGAAATTTATGTTTACAAGTGGTATCAGAGCATGCATATCATGTGTCTTATCAGAATTGATATGCTTTATTCATTTTATTTAGTTTCTTGGAATCAGATTCTGTGCAAATTAACTAAAAGAGTAACAAAATAGCTTTTACTTATCTTATCTTTTTTCTTTAATTTTGGGAAAAATTATTTATAAGTCTTATTAGGAGAACTTATTTAATGTGAAATTCTGTGTAATTTCTTATAGAGTTTCAAGTCCTATTTAGATATGAATGTATTTCACAAGGTCCTATGAGTTGTGAATAAATGGTATTAATATACTATTACAATTCATATCTATACTATATATTAAGCAAAAGGGGATTTTTAACCCCAAGACTTGTGAGAGCTCCAATCTCCCAATCTAAATTTCTTGATTTTTTGATTTAAAAAAAAAAATCTTAGCATTTATTAACTTTTCCCAAGTCCAAAATCTTACCCTCATAATAACACTTTAATGCATTAAGAATAAGTATAAAAAAAATTCTTTGAAATCCAACATATATGAATTCCTTGAAAAGTCCCAACACATATGATTATTGTCCCTCATAATAGCACTTTAATGCATTAAAAACAAATATAAAAAAAATTTCTTGAAAAGTCTAACACATATGATTATTATCAAAATATTAAACTTTAATATAATATAATAATAAAAAAAAACATTTAATTCTTTGAAAAGTCCAACACGTATGATTATTATCAAAATATTAAACTTTAATATAATATAAAAAAGGGAAAAAATAAGACATTTAAAAAATAAAAATAAAAACATTTAAAAATCACAATTCACAAATATAAATAATTATAAACACAATTCGTGCATAGCACGGGTGATATGCTAGTACCCTATAATGACAAAACCGCATATAGAAAATTGAATGTTACAATTAATCATATCTATATGAATGTAAATTTGAATTTCAAAATACACGAACAAGCAATATTTTCACATTTAATTTAAAAAATCAAAAACCTAGTAAGTTTGCAAAACGTAACATGACACATACGTAAACACTGAATATAACATCACAACCCAAATTTAAAGAAAAAATACAACCGAACGTATCACGCATAAAACATGATAATATTACAGATGTGGGTTAACATTACAACCTAAATGTAACGTCATTAGAGGCTAATGTAAGTGTGCCAATTTATTTAACCTATTTTATTTTGGGTAAATTATAAACACACCCCCTGAAGTTTACTTAGGGGTTGTTTGGGATGTCCTAAATAAGTGCACATTTTAACTTTTTAGACTAAAAAGTTGAGGAAAAAAATATGGTTGTTTGTGTTAACTTTTTGACTTTTTGTGAAAAAATATGTATTAAAAAATTGTATAAATTAGTGTGTAGAGAAAAATTAGGATTGAGAATAGTGCATCCGTAATTTTTGACTTTTGGTAAATAGTGATAACTTTTTGACTTTTTTTTAACTTGCCAAACTTCACCTCAAAGTACAAATGAATGCAATAAGATCGTTGTTAATAAAAAAATCACAAGTCAATACGTGGATTATTATTAAAACAGAATTTAAGACAAGGGGGGGTGAGGGGGTGACCCCAAAAGGGGGTCCCAAGCATTATTCAATTTTTTAACTTTTTGAGTAACTTTTTAGTTTTTTGGCTTTTTAGACACATGCCAAACTTTGCCTTAAATTCCAAATTATCCTTTGAGGTTTTAGAAATTACATTATGCTCCCTAAGGTTTCTAATTTCATAACAAATAGGTAGTTTTATTAATAAATCATTAAGTTAATTAACGGTTTTTAATAATGTTAAAATTTTATTTCAATTAATAATTCAGATAATTTTATTATTGTATAGGTGAACAATTAGAAATTTTATTTTTTCGATTAATTTTGTTAAATAAAAAATTCTGATAAAGAGATATTTGTAATTTTTTAAAACATAAGAATAATTCGTATTTTAAATAAATCTCAAAAAATATATTTGTAATTTACCTTTTTATTTTTGTGTGTTTTTTCGATTCAATTAAGTTACCCAAATGAAGGGTGAAAAAGTTTTAGACAAACCCCACAAAGCTCACAGTCGGTGCGTATGGTTTTGAAACAAATGTTGTTGATGAATGTGTGTATCACAAGTTCAGTGGGAGTAAACACATATTTTTGGTTTTATATGTTGACGACATATTGCTTGCCACAAACGATATAAACTTATTGCATGACACCAAGAGATTTCTATCTAAGAATTTTAAAATGAAAGATCTTGGTGATGCTTCCTTTATATTAGGAATTGAAATACTCCGATATCGTTCTCGGGGTATTCTGGGATTATCACAAAGGAGCTATATCGAAAAAGTACTCAATAGATTTGGCATGAAAAATTGTAAATCAGGTGAAACTCCGGTTGCTAAGGGAGACAAGTTTAGTCTCAGCCAATGCCCGAAGAACAGTCTTGAAATTCAAGAAATGCAGAAGATTCCTTATGCCTCGGCTGTAGGGAGTCTAATATATGCCAAGTATGTACGCGTCCGGATATTGCGTTCATAGTTGGCATGTTAGGCAGATATTTAAGCAGAGTGGGCGATCTCCAGAGGGAATTGGAGGGCAAGCGCGCCAAGGCAGGGAGGAGAAAGGGAGGCTCCATATATAGGGACTTGGAAGCAGAGAGAGTGAATAAATCAACTTGATTTTTTACAGGTATGATATACTGAATAAATCAGAAAATATAAACGGTTTGGATTATCAAAATTGGGCCTAAAAGTAGGCCCGAAGGCTCTGCAAGGACGGGCAATTTCTTGGAGGTCTGCAAAGCAGACGCTCATAGCTTCATCCACCATGGCTTCAGAATTTGTAGCATGTTATGAGGCATCAGACCGAGGGATATGGCTGCGGAATTTTGTCACTAGGTTGCGTATTATGGAAGGCATTGAAAGACCACTTAAGTTATATTGTGACAATAAGTCTGTAGTTTTATATTCCAATAACAACAGGAGCTCGACAAAATCAAAGCATATTGATATCCTTTTTAGCTTATTTAGTACATGCCAAACTAGCCCTTAAAACCAAAAGGGATTCAAATGGTAAAGTGGAGAGGTAGTGCAGAGTGGACAGATTTCCATAGAGCACATTGGGACAAACTCTATGATAGCGGATCCACTTACGAAGGGACTACCACCTAAGGTCTTTCATGAGCACACTGCTCAGATGGGTGTTGTTCTATTTGAGAACATTCTGGTTTAGTGGGAGTTTGTATTTATATTACTGCTTTATGTCAGCCTTGAGTTTTATCTATGTAATTAGATTAATTTCTGCAGAAATAAAATATTCAGTTTATTACGCTCTGTTACGTATTGTGAAGTATTGATCTCAATAAAATTAAGTAGGACCAGTTGGAAATAGTCATGTATGGATCACATCACATGTAATTTCCATGCTACGCATCCATGATTGATCTATGTCATTTAGCTGTATTAGTATACGTGACCATTGGTGGGTCGAGTTACGATTGATGTAACGAAAACCGCTTTGATCCTATATTAATATAGTTAATGGACAAGATTGTTTGGATACCCTCAAGTTATGATAACAAATTTCTGAGCTCACTAAAGTTAAGCACATTTTTCAGGATACATATGTGGTCCAGTGAGAAATTGTTAGATAATGTCTCAATGGGACCACATAATTAAATGTGGTGTTATCATTTATAAGAAGTCTACAATTCCAGTGATTCAATTTAGTTAATAGGCTTAAGGGTATATGTGTTATGGACCTAATGTGTAGATACTAGTTGTATAATTTCTATTTCTATGAGGGGCAGAAATAGAAATTAAAACATATTGGTTAAAGTTGGTTTTCATTACCTTTCAGTTTTAAAACCAATAATGGTTAATTTATTGGTTTTCATTACCTTTCAGTTATGAAAACCAATTACAACCTTTAAAAGGTTATGGTCCCTATTCCTTCCCAAGGTGAAAAAATAAGAATACTGTTTTGTTTTTCTAAATCCTCTCAAGGAGAAACATAAGGCACCAAAGGGAAAGGATTAGAAGGCTCTAACAAAGTCAATATTAAGGTTTTATTGACAACCAGACGCTTTCGTATAACCATTCATCAATGGATTCAGGTATGCCATTTTGTCTTGATTTCTTGATAATACACATGGTAAATGATCCAAAGTGTAAGGTTTATGTTCTGAAATTTATGTTTACATTTATATCATAAATCTAGATAGAAATTTATAAATAAAAAAATAGATGAAATGTAATTAAATTTTATTTATATTTCACTTTTTTATTTTTTTTATTTTTTTTTAAATCTCTGCTTAAATTAATGAATTATACAAAACATCGCAGCCCAAAAAAGAAAAAGTTAAAAAGAAAATAAGTGAAAGCTTGCATTCCTTTGCAATACTTTTCTTTTTCTTTTTTTCTTTTGGCTAGGTGAGTTAACTTTATTTATTTATATTTTTTTTTATTTTTTTCTCCCTTTAAAATCTACACGAGAAAGTTATTTTCCGTTCACGCTTTCATTTCTTTTTTTCTTCTTCACTTCCTCTCCCATTTTTCTTTGTTTTTGTTTTTACATCTCTTAATTATTCTCATCCTGTCTATTAAAAATAAAATAAAAAATTTAGATAGAAATTTATAAATAAAAAAATAGATGAAATGTAATTAAATTTTATTTACATTTCACCTTTTCATTTTTTTTATTTTTTTTTAAATCTCTGCTTAAATTAATGAATTAAACAAAACATCGCAGCCCAAAAAAGAAAAAGTTAAAAAGAAAATAAGTGAAAGCTTGCATTCCTTTGCAATACTTCTCTTTTTCTTTTTTCTTTTGGCTAGGTGAGTTAACTTTATTTATTTATATTTTTTTTAAATTTTTTTCTCCCTTTAAAATGTACACGAGAAAGTTATTTTCCGTTCACGCTTTCATTTCTTTTTTTCTTCTTCACTTCCTCTCCCATTTTTCTTTGTTTTTGTTTTTACATCTCTTAATTATTCTCATCCTGTCTATTAAAAATAAAATAAAATTAGGTAATGTTTGGTAGAGTTTTCTAAATATGATTTGAGAATAGAGTTGTATTTTGAGTTTGTGAGTTTTGGAATTATAATTTGAGTGTGAAAATTTTGTTTAGTGAATGAGTTTTGAATTGAGTGAGAAAATTTTTGATGTGTCATATGATATTTGATATAAAAACTTACAACTTATAACCAAACACACAACTTAAACTTCTATTCAAAGCTCATAAAAAATTTTAAATTTTTTTATTAAAAATATAAAAAAGAAGAGGTACCAATTGTTAAAACAAGAGGTGCCAATTATTTTCTCATCCATTAGTTCTGAAAAAAACAATGTGCAAATTAACTAAAAGAGTAACAAAATAGCTTTTACTTATCTTATCTTTTTTCTTTAATTTTAGGAAAAATTATTTATAAGTCTTATTAAGAGAACTTATTTAATGTGAAGTTTTATGTAATTTGTTATAGAGTTTCAAGTCCTATTTAGATATGAATGTATTTCACAAGGTTCTATGAGTTGTGAATAAATGGTATTAATATACTATTACAATTAATATCTCTAATATATATTAAGTAAAAGGGGATTTTTAACCCCAAGGCTTGTGAGAGCTCCAATCTCTCAATCTAAATTTCTTGATTTTTTGATTTAAAAAAATCTTAGCATTTATTAACTTCTCCCAACTCCAAAATCTTACCCTCATAATAACACGTTAATGCATTAAGAATAAGCATAAAAAAAATTCTTTGAAATCCAACACATATGAATTCCTTAAAAAGTCCTAACACATATGATTATTATCCCTCATAATAACACTTTAATGCATTAAGAACAAACATAAAAAAAAAAAATTCTTGAAAAGTCTAACACATATGATTATTATCAAAATATTAAATTTTAATATAATATAAAAAAGGGAAAAAATAAGACATTTAAAAAATAAAAATAAAAACATTTAAAAATCACAATTTACATATATAAATAATTGTAAACCCAATCCGTGCATAGCACGGGTGATATGCTAGTACCCTATAATGACAAAACCACATATAGAAAATTGAATGTTACAATTAATCATATCTATATGAATGTGAATTTGAATTTCAAAATACACGAACAAACAATATTTTCACATTCTATTTAAAAAATCAAAAACCTAGTAAGTTTGCGAAACGTAACATGACACGTACGTAAACACTGAATACAACGTCACAACACAAATTTAAAGAAAAAATACAACCGAACGTAACACGCATAAAACATGATAACATTACAGATGTGGGTTAACATTACAACCTTAACGTCATTAGAGGCTAATGTAAGTGTGCCAATTTATTTAACCTATTTTATTTTGGGTAAATTATAAACACACCCCCTGAAGTTTACTTAGGGGTTGTTTGGAATGTCCTAAATAAGTGCATTTTTTAACTTTTTGGACTAAAACGTTGAGAAAAAAAATATGATTGTTTGGGTTAACTTTTTAAATTTTTACGGAAAAATGTGTATTAAAAAATTGTATAAGTTGGTGTATAGGAAAAGGGAAAAATTAGGATTGAGAGTTGTGCAGCTGTACTTTTTGACTTTTGGTGAATAATGATAACTTTTTAACTTTTTAAGTAACTTTTTAGCTTTTTGGCTTTTTGGGCACATGCCAAACTTTGCCTTAAATTACAAATTATCCTTTGTGGTTTTAGAAATTGCATTATGCTCCCTAAGGTTTTTAATTTCATAACAAATAGGTCATTTTATTAATAAATCATTAAGTTAATTAACGATTTTTAATAATGTTAAAATTTTATTTCAATTAATAATTCAGATAATTTTATTATTGTATAGGTGAACAGTTAGAAATTTTATTTTTTCAATTAATTTTGTTAAATAAAAAATTCTAATAAAAAAATATTTGTAATTTTTTAAATCATAAGAATAATTCGTATTTTAAATAAATTTCAAAAAATATATTTGTAATTTACCCTTTTAATTGTCAAAACTAATCTTCTTAAAATTTAAGTTACCCAAATGAAGGGTGAAAAAGTTTTAGACAAAGCTCACAGTCGGTGCATGCAGGACTTTCCAATGAACTATATGGTCAACTAGGTCGTTAGTTAGCCCAGTTCAAAAAAAAAAAAAAAAAACTGGGTGGTGCAGAATATATATATATATAAATGTAAAGTTTATTTTATACATTTAAATAATTAAAAATTATATTTTTCATAGTTTTATAATTTTTTTATTATACAATCGTACAGTTATTTATCCTTTCAAAATGATTCTCCCTTTCAATTTTTCAAATAAATTTTAAGTCAATATAATATTTTAAATTTAAATATCAAAAAATACATTTCAGAGCTTTATAATAATGAATTTTCAATAATTTCGTAAAATAGTTATTTGATATTCTTTTGTAAAATGTTTTATTTGTACAAATATCTTAACAAAATACATAAAATGTAATCAGATTTTAATTGGGATAATAATCATATATGATTGACTCAAAAGATACAATTTAGGTTGCGTTTATATCATAAATTTAGATAGAAATTTTTAAATAAAAAATAAAAAATAGATAAAATGTAATTAAATTTTATTTACATTTTACCTATCTTTTTTTTATTTTCTTTTTAAATCTCTTTTTAAATTAATGATTTAAACACAACATCGCAGCAAAAAAAAAAAAAAAAAATTAATTAAAAAGAAAATAAGTGAAAGCTTGCATTGCTTTGCCGTATTCCCATTTTTTCTTTTTTTCCTTTTTGTTTGCTAGGTGAGTTAACTTTATTTATTTTTTCGCTTTCATTTCTTTTTTCCTTCTTCACTTCCTCTTCCATTTTTCTTTGTTTTTGTTTTTACATCTCTTAATTATTTTCTCATCATCTCTATAAAAATAAATAAATAAATAAAAATTTAGGTAACGTTTGATAGAGTTTTATAAATATGATTTAAGAATAGAGTTGTATTTTGAGTTTGTAAGTTTTAGAATTATAATTTGAGTATGAAAATTTTGTTTGGTGAATGAGTTTTGAATTTAATGGGAGAATTTTTGATGTAGTATATGATATTTGATATGAAAACTTACAATTCATAACCGAACACACAACTCAAAATTATATTCAAAGCTCATAAATTTTTTTTAAAAAGTTCCAATTTTTTTTTTAATTTAAAATATAAAAAAATAAGAGATGCCAATTGTTAAAACAAGAGGTGCCAATTATTTTCTCATCCATTAGTTCTGAAAAAACAATGTGCAAATGAACTAAAAGAGTAAGAGCATTTTCAATGGTTGTTGCTATATTGTCATTGTTATTGTTATAATTTGGCAATGAATAGTATTATTTTGTCAAATTATAGCAATGGTGCTCCAATGGTCATTTGCTATTTTGACAAATTCTAACCAACTTTGCCTCTAAATTTGTAGGTGTTGTTTGGATAATGGTTTTTTTGTGATTTTTTTTTGTGACTTTTTTAACTGTTTGTAAAAAAAATTATATATTTATATTATTCTCGACTAGACAAATATAAAAAATGAAAAAAAATTGAAAAATTGGAAAAATAAATAAATAAATAAATTTTATCTTTTTATTGCCTTCATTTGAAAAAATATATTTATTTTCTCATTATACTTTATTGAAAAAATTAAATTATACTAAACTATTTTGCTACATAATACATTGCAAAAATAATATTACATTCTTTTGTAAAAAATACTCAAAAATACAAAAACAAATATGAAATTTCATTACAAAATAAAAATATGAGGATCACTTGACGAAAATTTCATTACATTATCTCGTAATTATTCATCAGGAGGCACGAGGAAATAGTAATTTGGGCTGCTAACATTTGAGGACCACTAGGCGAAAATATCATTTTTTCGCATTGTGTAATACGTTTTCGTCTGAGGGTTCAAATAAGAAATGTCCGTAATCATTATCATATATTCTTTCTTTTTCATCTCATGTTCTTGTCTTCTGATCTCAAAGTCATGTTTTTTCATCTCAAGTTCTTTCATCTCCTGCAATGCTTGAATCCTTTTTTCTTCTCTTTCATCTTTTTTCTTTTCCTTCTCAGCAAGGTATTGGTTAAATGTGTCCAATTGTGTGCTCATTTTTTGAACTTCAGCTTGAACGACTTGATTTTTCCAAAATAATTGTTTTGCAGCTTTCCTACCCATAGGCCTTTTAGCTTTTGCAGAGACACTGCCCTCACCAACAGTTGGATTGTTACCAACACTTAGACTGGTGTTATCTTCAAGAGAAATGCAGTTATCTATAGGGGAATCGTGGGCTGAATTAGGAGAAAACGGTGTATGTATCATTGACTTCACTGTGTTCGTAGATGTTACATCTTGTCACCTAATATTACTTTGCAAGATTGGCCAACAATGTTCAAAAGCAAAATGTTTGTTTTTATCTTGATGGTATAACAGTTTTGCTTGAAACATCTATATCAATATAATATTAAATTAATTAATTAGTTAATTTTTATAGAAGACAAAATGAAAAAACTAACATAATAAATAAAAATGAAATCTTACTATATCAACTTGTGATGCCCCACTTGGATGTAGATTTTCGACTTGCGCTAGACACCCACGAAATTTGTTGCAACATTTCATGATTACACCCCTTCGAGATGAGATAGACACTTGTGTTCTTGAGTGATCATTCTGCAGCGAGCAAAAATTTTCAAAAATTCCTTCCCAAAAATAAACATGCGATTGCGAATTTCCAACAATTGGATCTTCAATAATGTGACACCAAGCTCTACAAATAGCCACATCTTCTTAAGTAGTGAATGATTTTCCTCTTTTTATTTTTAATGAACCTTCCATACTGATTGTATAAAAAACAAAAAATAAAAATATAATTGACACAAAATATTTTGTTATGAATTGAAATTGGTAAAATAAGGTAACCGTATTTATACACTACAAAAAAATGATTTTTTTTTTTTTTTCTAGCCGTTTAATTTATAGTCGTTGGTGTCTTGAATTGTTTGGAAAACTAGCCCTTTTTTTACTTCCATATTTACATAAAGCCGTTGGGCTCATGTCACACATTCCAAGATACTACTCTCACCGTTGGATCTTTATATCCAACGGTTGATATCAAAATCTAGAGTCCTCTTCCTCTCTCTCACACATACCATTGCAAAGTTTGTCTTCCTATCTATCTCTCACGCATCTCTATCTGTCTTTCTATCTCTTCATTGTAAAGTCTGTCTTCCTCACTCTCACCTTCTTTCTCTCACCAATCTAGTTTCGTTCACCGATCTCTCTCCCCCGTCTGGTTTGAATCATCGATCTATCTCCATTATCTAGTTTCAGTCACTGATCTCTCTCCACCGTCTGGTTTTAGTCACCGATCTCTCTATATCTCTTGATCGATTAAACCGTCTCTCTCTCTATATATATAGATATATCTCTTTCCGTCTCTCTCTGTACCTCTCTCGATCTCCATCGATGAAGCTGAAGCTTGGTTTCGGTCACCGATCTATATCTCTTTCCATCTCTCTCTGTCAGTCTCCATCGATTCAACCATCTTTCTCTATATCTCTTTCCGTCTCTCTCTCTATATATATATCTCTCTTTCAGTCACAGATCACCGATGACCTCTCGGTTTCAGTCACCGATCATCGATCAACTCAAGGTTTCAGTCACTGATCAAGACTCTTGGTTTCAGTCACCGATCAAGGTATGATATATTTATTTTTTATTTTTTTTAATATCAATCTATTAGAGTAAAAATCAAATCTTTCAGATCCTAATGAAGATATCTGAGAATCGATTTTTAGATGTTATTCTGAGAATAATTTTGATTTTATTGAATGTTGTTGATTTAGTGGAATGTTGTTGATTTAGTGAATTTCTGTTTAAAAAA
Organism: Camellia sinensis; assembly: GCF_004153795.1. Taxonomy (NCBI): domain Eukaryota; kingdom Viridiplantae; phylum Streptophyta; class Magnoliopsida; order Ericales; family Theaceae; genus Camellia; species Camellia sinensis. The sequence goes on from NW_021025388.1 coordinate 640,962, forward strand.
AAATTTGTTGTAAAAAAATTTTGTGAATTTCTGTTTAAAAAAAATTGTCGTAAAAAAAAATTGTGAATTTCGCAAATGAAAAATTGTTCTGTTTTTGTTTGAGTTTTTCTACAAACGGATGAGAAAAGGAGGGAGGAAATAAAGAAAATCAGTTGGTTTGGGGTGAGCTGGCAAATTTGCCATTTGCCAAAGTTGTTGTCATACTTGGCAATAGGTTTGGCATTTGCCATTTTTAACAGCTGCTATATCTCACCATTGGAGAACCCTTTCTCCTCAAAGTTGCTATATTACAGCTTTGGCAGCTGTTATATCTCACCATTAGAGATGCTCTAACAAAATAGCTTTTACCTAACTTATCTTTTTTCTTTAATTTTTTTTCCCTCTATAAATGTTAAACCAAATTTAAACACAACCTAAGGAAATTACAAAATAAATATGATCAAATTATATGGTTGTAGTTATCAGATCAACATAATTTTTTAATAAAAAATCTACTGACATAGAAATAGAAGATGAGCAATTCTATCAAAATGGGTCATGTAACGAGCTCACCTGATTAGATTGATTATATATCGAGTTCATACAACTGAAGAGAATCTGGTGTCTCTTTCACAAATGGAATCAAACATTTTCATCTCCATTCCAATTATTTTTCATCTCGGGACCAGTTGGCCCTTCCTCACCTAACACCTCTCTAGGAAGCCCTCTAACGATCTTTTCAAACTTGGCTTTCAGAAACCCTGGTATCAATTTTTCAACCTTCTTGAGTTCACCATCAATGCTATAGTCAAGTTTAGGACCCCATTCCCTAGCATAGTTCAACCATGGTAGTTCAACCACCTCTGAACCCAAGTACTCAGCTCCAACAACCAAGTACTTTGACCCGGTGTCAAAGACCATTTTACCCTTGCCTGTTTCCATTTTTATACCTATTCCCCCATTCCCTTGCAACACAACTCCTGCCTTTGGGCTCATAGCATGACTGTGCAACGCTGCATAGGCCACTAGTTTGTTCCCACTTTGGAACTCAAGATTTGGTGCATCAACCCATACCCCTGCACCATGCTGTGAAAAGTAGACACTTTTGAGCTCACCATTGAAATTGCTTATTCTTAGTGTCACATGTTCCCAATCACCAACATGCTCACCAATCTTACCTAATGAGACATTGATTATCCCAACTTTAGCCTTTGATGGCCCATTGAATGGGCAAAAAACCCACATAGCAATGTCGGTGAATGTCGTGCCAAGCACCGGTTTGACATGTAAATAAACCCCTGCATCTTGTAAATCCCCTTTCTTGACCTGTTCTTTGGCTGCTTGATCGACCGGGAGGTCGATCCAGTAGGCACCGTCATTCGAACCACCTTGGGGGAGGTTTGAGCCGGTGGGTTCAATTGCAACAGGATTGGATTCATCCCCTTTTGTGTATAGCAATGCCCCATTTTGGAAAAACCAACTCACTGAAGAGGGAAGGTATTGCTCATCAGGGTGAAAGTAAATCACTGGAGAGTAAGCTTGAACCAATGCTTGAATTTGACTCAAGTTAGGCATTGAAGTCAAATTACCATTGACATTCTTCAAACAGGTTATGGGCATTGTGTTATTCACACCATTATGAGCTACAAAAGTACCTGCAGACAAGCCTAGAGCTCCAATTCCTCTATTTGTTGGTCTTAAACCGTAAAAACTCAACCCATTCGCATCCTCTCCCCAAATGAATGCGTCGGTTTCGCAGACATCGGTGAAATCAGAGCGAACACACCGGATTTTATCGGGCGAAGGCTTGTCAGGCGAACTCGTGATGACATGACCGACCGCTTTATAACCGTCAGGTGGTATTGGCAGCCAGATATAGGCATTTCCATCTTGGTTGATTTTTGAGGACTCACTGCTCCAAACAAGAGTGTAGTCAATTGGAGGCCTTAGAGCTTCACCTACGACATCTTTTGCGGCCACAACAGATCCAAATAGAGGTGAATTGTTGGGTTGGCCATAGAATCCAAGCGTAAAGAACCCTTCAGGGATTGAAGATGGCTCGAAAAACGTTGCGCCGAGACCCTCCGGTCCGCCTTCATGGGTTGCCCAAATTTGGGTGAAAGATGTTATTTGACATAGTTCTAGTCCTCCTAGATCTATGGTTCCACTTGCAAAACCTTCACCTATAATTGAAAATTTGAAACAAAATTAAAATTAAAAATCAACACAATATATGTATAGAAAATCATACAAAGATAAAGAAGACGATTATAGTGGTACCTGGTGGCCAATTGGGAATTGGAGAAGGAAGCTTGAAGAGGGTTTGGATAGGCAAAGGGTTATCTTCAGTTTTCTTGGTGATGATGATCGGAGAAGAAGACAGATTCATAGAATTGGTCATTGAATAAGAGATGATGAAAAGGGAGTAGAGAAGTTGGAAAACAAACAACATGGTAGTATGAAAAGAGCCTATAATCACCATTTCAGCAAACTCAATGCTTCAAATGTTTCTATACCATATTGCTATGCTCAATATCAATAATTTGATGTTCTTTTTGTTTTTGTTTAGTACTTTAGGCCACAGTAGACATCAACTTTTGTATTGGTCCACTTTAATAAATAAAGAAAATGAAGTGATGAAAGAGACGGTTTAAATAGGAATTTGGGAGACTGGTGGAGTGACACCTGTGAATGGTTGATTAGCTCCTCAAATGGGAATCAAAAAAGAAACGTATGTTCTGTTCTGTCTTTAACTAACAATCCTACGGATACGGACAAAAAAAAATGTATTATAAAATCTGAATAGTAAATAAAATTTATGGTTCATATTTATTTGAAAAAATAGGTTATAAGTTGTTATGGGTATATATCCATTAAGTTCAGTGATTGTTTTGTATTATTTATAAGGATGTGATTAATAAAATATATTAGTAAGAAGAAAAAATCATTTTGAAGGATTTTTATTTTTTCCTTTGTATTGTTACTCTCACATATTATTGTCAGTCGCTGACCCTCATCAACAACTCACTGAAGCATCATCAAAATCTCATAAAATTTATGGAAGAGTCCATTGAAAAAGTCGCCGACATTAGAGGCCAGCGAGGATCGATAGTAATGATATAAATATAGAAAATAAAATTTAGAATAATGTTTGAGAGTTCGAATTTGGCCCCCTTAATCCCTTTAATCCCCAAAACGATGTCGTTTTGGGAATATTTTTTTTTTTTTTTTTTTTTTTTCCATGTTCGACTCTGCAACAGCTTGGAGGGAGAGGGAGAGAAAGAGAGAAGAAGAGGGGAAGAGAGAAGAGATCATCACCCAGCACGTCGTCGCCGATCGCCCAACCCGTCGCCGCCGTCGCCCAGCCCGTTGCCCCGCTCCGATCGTTGCAGTAGAAATCAACTTTTGTATTGGTCCACTTTAATAAAGGAAATGAAGTGATGAAAGAGATGGTTTAAATAGGAATTTGGGAGACTGGTGGAGCGGAGGCCTGTGAATGGTTGATTACCTCCTCAAATGGGAATAAAAAAGGAAACGTATGTTCTGTTGTCTTTAACGAACAATCCTACGGATACGGACAAAAAAAATGTATTAAAAAATCTGAATAGAAAATAAAATTTATGGTTCATATTTATTTGGAAAAATAGGTTATAAGTTGTTATGGGTATATATCCATTAAGTTCAGTGATTGTTTTGTATTATTTATAAGGATGTGATTAATAAAATATATTAGTAAGAAGAAAAAATCATTTTGAAGGATTTTTATTTTTTCCTTTGTATTGTTACTCTCACATATTATTGTCAGTCGCTGACCCTCATCAACAACTCACTGAAGCATCATCAAAATCTCATAAAATTTATGGAAGAGTCCATTGAAAAAGTCGCCGACATTAGAGGCCAGCGAGGATCGATAGTAATGATATAAATACATAGATTGACAAATAGGTTGAGAAATAGATCAATAAAGGACAGGAGGTTATTACTGTGCGTTCAATTTTAGATTTTATGGACTTATTTTTATAATTTAAATTATTCATTTTGTAAGATTTATTAATTATTTCATATCTATTAAAATTATATTTATCGCGTGTCAATAACTATGTGATCGGATTGCATATTTTTTATGTTATTTCTCAAAAAAAAAATTATTGTGTATTTTTTTTATTATAAATGTAATTCGATCAGATAGTTATTAATGTCCGATTAATATAATTTTTTATATGCATGAAGTACTCAATAAATCTTACAAAATAAACTATTCGGATCATAAAAATAAACTCATAATATACCTTAAATTGAAGCACAACAGCCATAGCAGCACTTCTGAACCAAAACCAAGTTTAAAAAAAGCTCCAAACAAACCTCAAGAAACCTCAGCTCCAAGGTATGAGTGTTTGATCAAGAGTCCCTTTGATAACGAGTTTCGCCACCACTAAGGCTATTTTGAAATTCTTAAATTTTAATTTTTTTTTTTCATAAAAAATTTAAAAAAAATCAAAAAATAATTGTTAATCATTTTTTCAAAACACTCTTAAAGTGGAATGGTTATCTTAAATATCAAAATTATTTATATTTGTTTTATATTTTATTTTGTGAGCCTTATCTTGAGTTCACAATAATAATTCGAATTATTCATATTATAGGTCTAACAGTAAAAATAAATTGTGCAAAAATTCAATTTTATCAAATATTATTAACAAATGAACAATTTATATATATATATATATATAAATGGACAACCAAAGAGTTTAAACCTAAAACTTTTTATTTTATAAAATAGAATGCAATACATTCATTTATTCATTAATAACCAATATGGCTGATTTTTTATACATATAATTTTCATTACAAAATTTATGAGAATAATAATTTAAATTATTATTGTGGGTCTAAAATGATACCTATAAAAATTGATGGAGAGATTGATAAAATTTTCCTTTGGATTCTAGCAATCACTAAATAAATAAATAAATTCATTTATTAATTGGGTATCTATGAATAGCAAATGCTCTGTTTGAAAGAGTTTTGAAAATGTAATTTTACTTTTTAATTTTTGTGTCATGTTTGGTTACTGTTTTTAAAAATTAATTTCACATTCATTTTTAAAAATTCTATTGAAGGCGGAAAATTTTGGGATAATTGGTCGTCCTTCCGGATGTCCGGTCAGTTGATCAATACAGTACAATATATATATATATATATATTTATTTTGTTATCTTGAAGGTGCATATAAGTTTGTAAATTTCTCTGAATTTTGATTTGAGTACAATACTGCACAATCACACAGAGAAAATTGTAAGCTTGCAGTTCAGTGAAAATCACTGAGAAACTTATAATTTCATAACAGTTCTTCTGTGTGATTTTTGTCTATGATTGTGTTTAATAGTTATCATTAAATTTCTCTGTTATTCTCTCTAGATTCATTAAGTTTTCTGTAATTTTTTTTTTTTGTTTTTTTGAAGGGTTTGGTTGTTGAAATAATTTATGTTTTAAAATTTTTGTTTTAAATAATTTCTATTTGAAAAAAATTGGTGAATTTGGTTTTACAAAAAATTAACTCTGTTTTGCTAGGAAGGATGAGGGAGGGAAGGAAGAAAAACGGTTGATTTTTGGTAAGTTGGCACATTTGGCAGCTGCCAAAGTTGGTGCCAAATTTGGCAGCTACTATAGCATGCCATTGGAGAAGTTATTTTTGCTCAAGCTGTCATATAATGACTTTGGCAATTGTTTTAACAATGCATTGGAGATGCTCTTAGTACACCTTTTTCTTAATCACAGAAAGACAGTGCAATATGAAAACCTATAGGTGGGAGGTGTCCACCTATAACTGTTATCCATATTTAAGACAATTTAGTATCAATAGCTTTGATATATTGGAGCAGACTTACTTGATTGAAATCAATTCTATATCACTGCTTGTACTGCTATTTTTCATTCAATATATGTATATGTATTTTGAGGTCTATTTCGTGTTGATCATTCACATTGAGATTGTATTTATTTTTTGACACACGACATGATGTGAATTTCCACATCATGGAAGGATTATACACGTTCTTATGTTTAAGGCCCCACTACATGGATGTGAATATTGTTTAAAGTGTTATTATAACACAATATGACAGGTGTGAATATGATATTTTTTAACACATAAGTCAATATTTACAGCAAATAATTTGATGATGTGAATATTCCGCTAATGTGAATATTCACATCATAACTTTTGATGATGTGAATGGCAGCATCGATGTCAATATTCACACCACGCCCATGCATGCATCATAATATACACAAGAACATCTTATTTTTGCTAACAAAAAACACTCACAATTACATTTTGTAATACATATCTGAATATTCACGTCTTCTAATTTGATGATGTGAATGATTACAGTGATGTAAATATTCATGTCATCTACTTTGATGCTGTCAATGGTAACAAGAATGTGAATATTCACACCACAATAATGTTAAAAGTTTAACCCATGTGTAAGTATTCACATAATGTGATTAGTTTACACAAGTGTGAATGTTCACATCATGTATTCATCCTTAACACACTAACAAAATGTCAGTTTGCTACCCAAAAAAAAAAAAAACAAACAAAAATCAAATACTAATTTTGCCAATGCATTATTATGTTTGCCAACACAACGTAATCTTATTGTAACACAATATTTGCCAACATAACACAATCTTATTTCAAAAATCAATATAAGAATCCCATGTAAAACACAGACATGTTACAACATGATGCATGTTAGGCTAAAACATGGGATTACAAGACAAGTATATGAGGCATACATGGCATGTCTAAACCAACTCAAAATAGTGCTATATCATGGCAAGACAACCACAAATACCAGCTAAGACATGGTCAACATGAACTTAACAAAGGTGCTCACATATGAGGCAAATATGACAAGTATTGAAGACAACAAGGAGAGGGGATGGCCCTCTCCTTCTTAGGACCTCAAAACACCATCCCCACCATTGAAATCCTTGGATTTCAGTAGTGAGAAGGCCAATACAAGGTGGTCCTGGAGCTCACAAAAAAAAGCACAAAAATGGGGCCAAACAAGGCCTAAGAGGGGTAAACAACCCCAAATTCAAAAGTAACCTTAAACAAACATCTCAATCATGAAAATACAAAACTTTTTTTCAATTGGACACTAAGCTTAAAACAGTATGCAAGTATTGCTAAAAGCTTAAGCAAAAATGGGGAATAAAAGAGTAGTTTCTCACCCTTAAAGAACACTTCAAGAACACCAACTCCAGCACCTCCTTTTGATCAAAACCAACTCAAAAACTTTGAAAACAACTCCTTAGCACCTCAGTAACTAAGAGATAGTGTACCACTAGGTGCCTTAGTGCAAAAATATGAACAAAAACTCCCTTTAGAACACCATTACACACACAACTATAGAGAGAGAGGAGATGTAGAGAGAGAGTGACATATATCTCATATATCAGATTGTTCAACCCCTGGAAAGGGAGGGGAGGCCCTCCTCTTATAGGAAATCCAATTCCAAGCTTCCAAGGGAAACTAAGTGTAAGGATTAAATCCCTCCATACACATGTATGGAGGGCAAAGTCTGTGCTTACCAGCTGGCATAGTTGGCATGCACAATGCTTGAAAAAGGCAAAGAAAAGGCCTAGGCCAGAAAATGTGGCTGATTGACCAAAACAATGGCCGGCCGACCAAATACAGTGCCGATCGACCAATACATTTGACCGGTGGCAAGAAAACAAGGCCGGTGGCCTCAGGCCATGGCCGGTGGGTTGAGGGGATGGCTAACAGGCCACTTCCTACCCTTAGGTGCAAAAACCACAAGTCCTTGGTCCATAACCAAGCACAAAACGGTCAAGTTGAGAGATCCTAAGGTAAGGCGCGTAGCCGAGACTTCCGAGAACTAAAAACGAACACGAACATGGATGATCATCGAGTGTTCAAACGATGACGTCCAAGTCTTGAGGACGGTCAAAAATGGGGTGTCTACACTCGAGTAGTCACTTTGTTCGCTCGAGTAGTCTCACTTGTTGTGTCTGGTTGCTCGATCGACCATTCCTATGCTCGAGTGGTCTGAGCGTATATCAGTCTGTAAAGTCACATTTTTTGATCACTTTTTCACACATCTTTCTCTCTTTAAACACTCCAAATTCTTAGATCTCTTTCCTCTCTCTCTCTAGTTCATGAATATTTGACCCAAATACACCTTGATCCACCAATTTCTCCACCTTAGTTCCTTTATTAAAAAGATAAAGCTCACCTAAAGCTTCGTTTTGATCAGAGCAAAGTTCGTTTTTGGCTTCGTCAAGTTTCAATTCTTGTTCTTCTTGGTTCTTGTCTTTGAGGTAGGGATTACTTTGACCATTTTTATGATTTTTAACTTAGTTATTTTCTTTTCTCAACAAGATAATGGTTTGGGGATTTTTGGATAAAATCTAGGGTTTGATTTTGAAATCAAAAGAGGAGTTTTCCCTAATGGGCTCTTGTGTATGATTGTGGCTTTGTAAAAATGGTTGGGTTGTGCTAAAGGGTGGATTTTATCCATGGAGATCGATTTTTAAAGAAAGGGGGGTTTTGCCCTAAATTGTGAAAATTTGGTTTTTATAAAGAGAATATGGAATTGATGTTGGTTTTATGGAATTGAAACAATGATGATGATGATGGTGGAGTTGGATATGAATTATTACTTCGACTTGGAAATATCGAAAAGTATATCTGTGTTAAAAAGTAATTATTTGTTTAGAGATATCTGTTTTGGACTATCAGTGGAGGATAGCTATGATTGTTGTAGAAATTGCATGAGAATTAGGAGAATTGAAACTAATTTATCATCCATTTGCATTGAGCATCGAGCATACTTAACACATTGAAAATGTATATTATTTTGAAAAAAAATGGGTGAATACCTTGGTGAATCTGTGTAAGGGGCGTGGTTGTAGTATTATTGCTGGCCTGTGTATCCTTGGTGAAAGTCTAGAAACCCGTGTGGTTAAGTGCCGAGCCTTTCGGTTATTACCGGTAAAAATGACAATTGGTAATGCTTGTATAGTCTACTTGCAGACACGTACCTAGAGATTCCCAATGCTGTATCCACTATCCTGTTTTCTATTGTAAAGGAATTGATTTCATGAATTGTGTTATAAATTCGGCATTGCATGGTTTTTGAAAGAGATATAAAATATTTTGACATGAGTATTGCATATACATTCACCTTATAGCTTTGTTAAGATTCATACACTGTGATAGAGTATCTCTACTAAGTTTTGGCTCACCCTATATGGAAAACCATTTTTAGGTGCTGATGATATGCTTCCGCCAAGGCCGTAGCTTGGGAGGACTTAGAGCCAAGAGTTTTTTTTGTTATAGTTGTAATTATTTTTGTTCAAGCCTAGAGTTTTATTTGTATTGAGTTTCAAACTCACTTTTGTTGTAACCAAGTATCGTCTTGGAAAGTTGTAGCCAATAGGGCATTACTTTATTTGTTTAACTTTTATTTCATATTGTTTACTTATGGCACATGCTATAGATTCAGGGTTAAAACTTATGAATGTATAACTGCATATGTTACCTTTTGTACAACGGAAACATGTAAATGGAAGGATACTATGTTCAGAATTGTGGTGTTATTTAATAATTGTCATTGGATGAATTATTGTTATATTTTCAGGACATTATAACTTGGTATCAGAACTATCGGGTTTGAATACTTTGAGATCGTGGAATGTGATTTTTACCACAATGGGTTATCTCACTAGTTAAAATTAGAAATAACCTGGTATTCTATGTGATAACATGCTTATGTGACCAAGTGGGTATGAAATTTAATTTCTAAGATATTGCTTGGGTCTACAAGTGTCTAGAAGTCCTATTAGAAGAGCAGTTGATCACTGTTATTTCTAACTGGAACTGTTATTTCTAACTGGAACTCTAGTGACGTCGCGGGACGATCATTATCTAGAAAGGTAATTCATATATGTTTATATGACTACGTGCTTATGTAGAATGAATTAATTGTTGTCCACCGCATTAGGACATGAGTGAGTGAGTTTCGACACATTTATAAATGTGCTAATATCTTGTGTTACCTTAATTAGGATGTTAGGACGTGGACATAGTGGTGGTAGGCATGGTAAGCCTAGACGACAAGAAGTGCCATTACCGAATGATATTTTGGCATTGGAGGAAGGGGTTGGTCAGGCCAACGTGGCCAAATCAGTTGGTTAGCAGGCCATGGATGCTTTAGCTCGATAAATGGCCAGAGCTTTGCGGGAATTTATGGACATTCTCAGAGCTAAGAATCAAGTCCAGGACCATGTTGTTGAGACAGAGCCGTCATTTTTTAAGAAGAGTTCTTCCGGTCTAATCCGGATGAACTTTTGGGGGATCCAAAGGAGCCACTAAAGGCAGATGAATGGCTAGAGTAGATGGTAAAGATGTTCGAGATGCTTGGCATCAAGGACGACGTGCTGAGAGTGACCTTGGCATCCTTCCAACTGAAGGAAGATGCAGGTCAGTGGTGGAAGTACGAGCGTGGGCGCATTGGGGTGACTTGGGAGGCCTTTGTCAACGCCTTCTAGGACAAGTTCTTACCTCCTACTACTAGGGAGAAGTTGAGAGATCAATTTATGAAGCTCAAGCAGCTTAACACATCAGTGGTCGAGTTTGATGCTGCCTTTACCAGTTTGTCGAGGTATGCATCGGAACTTGTAATGACAGAGGAACGTTATTACATTGAGTTCGAGAAGAGATTGAGGACCGAGCTCCTTTAAAAGTGGTTGGGTTTATAATTCGGAACTATGGACGTCTTGTGGAGGTGGCGGCTTATCTTGAGACCGTGATTTAGTCGGAGGAAGAGTGGATAAGGGGCTTTAGACAGAGGAGTCAAGAGGTTCAAGGGGAGACTCGGGTAATAAGAGGCAGAAGGGTTCCACCCTACAGTAGTCCTAGGGAGCACAGTCTAGATCTAATTTTCCTATACCGAGTTATGGGTCAGGAAGAGGTGGTCAGAGAGGGATCACTTGCTTTAAGTGTGGTCAGCTGGGCTACAAGTCCTTAGTTTGCTCGTAGAGAGAAGGAGGGCAACAGTTTGCACTGTCTGCGGCTCGTTCTCAGAGCCAGAATCAGAGGAGAGGGCAGTTGCCTACCTGTTATCAGTGTGGGTAATCAGGGCATGTGAGAAGATTTTGCCTTCAGTCGAGTGGCATATCTAGTGCGTCTGGTTCAAGGTAGACACAAGGCCATCAGCTTACACCATTTGCACAGGCCTCGAGGGCCAATTAGGGAGCCTCTTCGGCTCCATCAATGTATCAGACTTATGCTCCGAGGGGTGAGTAGGTAAAGTAGAAACCTATGGGGCTTGTGTATGCTGTTACTACGCCAGATTTGTTGTCAGCACCTTCGGTAGTGAAAGGTAACTTCTTATTGTGTAACTCTATTGTTAATGTGTTGATTGATATTGGTGCATCCCCTTCTTTCATTTCATCTGCATTCGCATCAGCATTGGGGTTAGAAGTGGCTCAGTTAGTATCTCCACTCAGGGTAGAGTCACCTGTTAGTGGTGAGGTTGTCTTAGACCAAAGATGTCGGGGTTGTGAGATAGAGGTTGCCGGTCGTCGACTTTTTTTTGCCTTTGTGTTGATTGACATGTTGAGTTTTCATGTTATTTTTGGCATGGATTGGTTGTCATATTATTGGGCCATTATAGACAATTACCGTCAGAGAGTCACAACGTGCACCTTGAGTGGTGATTATTTTTATTTCCTGGGGGACGGAGTTGATAGAGCTTTGTTGGCAATGTGTGATCTGCGTGGTCGGAGCGAGCATAATCTCCTTCTTGCTACATTCTTGGGTGTTAAAAGTGGCGTGGTCTGAGTAGAGTTGCTGAGGTTAGTATGTGAATACCCGGATGTCTTTCCTGAGGTCCTCACTTGTGACACCCCAAAATTTTTGGGACATCAAGAGAATTTAAAAAACAAAATAACTTATTAAATTAAAAATTTAACATCTTAATAGGAAAATTTAAATTCTCACACAAATGTAAGTTTAACAACAACAACAACACACACACACACACACACACATACACAAATTTAAAAGTTCATATCCAACATTAAACAACATTATAATATCCTTAATCACTAATATATAAGATAGTAAAATTTTATGTTGCTAAAGTCATGATTTCAAGTTAGCCACAGTTCTATGTTAGTAGCAGCTCCAATTTCAGCTTCCATTCCTTCCTCATCAAAATCTGGCATAAAATGCCAAGGGCAACAAAAATATATGTCATGAGTTTTGCAACACAGTAAGAAAACATAATCGACCTACCATTCTTTTTAAAAGAAAATAATTAGATTAATAATCATGGCAGTTAAGAAAAAATGATGGAATTAATAGTATGATAATATAACAATCATTAAAATAATTTCAATAATTTTAATAGTTTAAGTAACACTCAAAATCTCACTAAAAAGATTTTCTTACCAACCACTAAGCTATGGCCACGACTAGGCCTTGTTTGGGATAAATTAAAAAAGTCAAAAAGTTACTAAAAAAGTTAAAAAGTCTATACTGTTCAAGGGTAGCTTGTGGGGGAAGTCATTAGGGCAAAATTATTATTTTTCCTTTTGAATTCAACTACTTAAAATGTCAAAAAGTCAAAAGGGTAAAATGGTCATTTTAATTTTACTGTAATATTTTATTACACATCGTTTCGTAAAAAGTCAAAAAGTTATCCCAAACATATATTTTTTATTTGAAAACTCACATTGGTCAAATATTTAAGAACTACCAATGATGTCCACATCCAGAGTTAATTACCGAAGCTGTGGCAGTCGTGGTTTGTCCCAAGGGAACGGTCTGCCAAGGGTATGTAGCCTCCCGGCGTGCCATCCGTACATCCATCTTTATTCCAAAACCGAATACCGAAAAATGGTTCAAATAAGTCCCGTGTCATCTTAGGGATTTCACAACACAATTACGTAAAAATTATCGAAAACCAAGACTCACCCTGAATTACTGGTATCAACCCTCAATCATTAATTTTATACATGCCGTTAATCATCTTTTTTATTTTTTATATTAATCACAAATAATTAAAAAATTTCACTCACCATAAGTGTTATACTATTTCATTAAAATTTCTAACAGAAATATTACACATATGTTCTACAATAATCAACTAATGTACAAAATTATAATAAATAGTTAAATTAAACCATAGTATGAATGATAATTTTTAAATACTTAAAAATGAACCACAATCCCACACATGCATGAACTACTAATTTAACAGATATAACTAATTAAACCAGCACAATATATAATTTTAGTCCAAATAAATAATTAAAATAATAATTTTGGTTCCTTCTCAATTTGCTCAGAAATTTTCAGAATATACTTGTTGTAATTAAAATTAAAAATAAATTATTTCTACAATTCTAAAATTTGTGAACATCTATAGAATATTCAATAAACATGTTATGGTCATTTTTGAGAAAGCATTTCCTAAAGATAAGTTATAAATAATTTTGTCAAATTCCAAGAAAGTTTATGATATAGATTTATCACATTTTCTTAAATTAATTCCATACTTAAATTTATAAATAAATTCCATAATATAAAAATTTATTATGAAATTAGACTTCTCAAATTTCATTTTTTATTTAGAAATTACCAGATTTGGTTTAATAAATGATTTTTAATGATTTTTCAAACATATAATAAAATCTGTCTACATTTCCTGATTTAATTAAAATTTTGTATAAATTCCTACAAAGCTAGAATAATTGTTACAAAAATTCCTAAATGAACTAGACATTATTCTTAAACAAGTTTGTAGAAGAAATAATCTCAAAATTTTGTGTATAAAATTGTCTAAAAAATTGTATAACTTTCTGGCATATTTAAGAATCATATAATCAGACCAAATAAATTATTCAATCATCTCTTTAATGGCATAAACTACACATGCAAGTCTACTACCACAATTATATCATGATTTTAAGGCTACTAATATAAAAATAACATCCAAATATTTAATATACAAATAACAAATTTGTATACAACTATAAACAAGATTTTATCTAAAATCTTAGCTATGAACACAAATCTGAAATTTTAACAATTAAAAAGAATGAAAGGGTTGAGAGGATTTCTTACTTCGTAATAGGATTGAAATGGGTTGATGAAATGGTAGGAAAAATTATATCTTCTTTAATCTTCTACTCTTCTTCTTTTCCTTACTTGGCTTAGCTTGCTCACAGAATTCCCTCCAATTAGTTCGATGAGGAAATGTAAACTGTATGTATGTATAAATATGGATCCCTTACCTGCGACTCTCTCTCTCTTTTCTAATCATTCTATTTAGTCCCATCAAATTTTCTAATCCCAAGAGATATAACGAGAGCCTATATCCTACAATAACATGCATGCATACAAGTGTCACCTAACATTGCCACCGAAAATCTGATTTTTGTGTGTGTGTGTGTGTGTATTTGTGTAGGTTTCTTAAAATTAATTAACTAAGGTTTTTAACTAAGGTATTTAGTAAGGATAATTATTATGTTAAATCCTTATTAAAATAAATTATAAATAATAAATATTGAAAACCCACAAAATTATTATTCTTAACAATGTTTTTGTTATGGATTAATTTAAAACTAACTTATATACTAATATATATATATATATATATATATGTTAGATAGACTCTGGATAAAATCTATTTATTTATTTTCTTCTAAGAATAATTAAATGCAGGTTCTCACATCACTAGTTTGCCACCACACTGTGAGATTGAATTCTCTATTGATTTAGTGCCTAGTACGACACTAATTTCAATGGCACCGTATAGATTTTCCCTCGCCGAGTTGAAGATTCAACTCCAATAATTGCTAGATAAGGGATTCATCAGCCCTAGTACTTCGCTTTGGAGAGCACCGACTCTCTTTGCCAAGAAGAAGGATGTCACGTTGCGAATTTGTGTTAATTACCGAATGTTGAACCGGGTAACTGTTAAGAACAAGTACCCACTACCTTGTACAGATGATTTTTTTGACCAGTTGAAGGGGTCATGTTACTTTTCTAAGATAGACTTGAGATCGGGTTATCATCAGTTGAGAGTAAAAGAGGTGGATATCCAAAAGATAGCATTACGTACGTGGTATGGCTATTATGAGTTCCTAGTGATGCCTTTTGGGCTAACCAATGCACTGGCCTTGTTTATGGATTTGATAAACCAAATCTTCCGTGAGTTCTTAGACCGTTTTGTGGTTGTCTTTATTGATGACATCTTGATCTACTTACCCTCTGAGGAGAAACACGAAGAACACTTGCGGATAGTACTTGAGTTGCTTAGAGCCTACAAATTGTATGCTAAGTTTGGGAAGTGTGAGTTCTCGTTGAAGGAGGTGAAATTCTTAGGCTATGTGGTATATGGGGAAAGGGTGACTGTAGACTCTTCTAAGATAGATGCAGTGTAAGATTGGAAATAACTAAAGAATGCCTTTGAGATTCAGAGTTTCTTGGAGTGGGCTGGATATTACCGACGTTTTGTGAAGAATTTCTCTAAATTAGCCTCACTGTTAGACTGATGAGGAAAGGAATCAAGTTTGTGTGGAGTGAGACTTATGAGAAGTCGTTGTAAGAGCTTAAGGTTAGACTTACCACTGCTCCAGTGTTGATTATTCCGGAGAGGGGTTTGGGCTATTCTTTGTATTGTGATGCGTTTCCTTTAGATACATCTAACTAAGGTGCATCTAAAAAAGTAAAAAAAATGTTTAAAATTTAAAAATATTCACTAAAAACAAAAGAATAAGAAACCAAAACTCAATTTTCAAAAAACTTAATGTAGAAAACTCAACCAAACACACTGAACAATTTTGCCCTAATGACTTCCCCCACAGCTACCCATAGACCAGTATAGACTTTTTAACTTTTTTAGTAACTTTTAACTTTTTTAATTTACCCCAAATAAGGCCTAATCGTGGCCATAGCTAGTGGTTGTAAAGAAAATCTTTTTGTTAGATTTTGAGTGTTACTTAAAATATTAAATATTGAAATTATTTTAATGACTGTTATATTATCATACTATTAATTCCATCATTTTTTCTTAATTGTCATGATTATTAATCTGATTATTTTCTTTTAAAAAGAATGTTAGGTCGATTATGTTTTCTTACTTGTGTTGCAAACTCATGGCATATATTTTTGTCGCCCTTGCATTTTATGCCAGATTTTGATGAGGAATGAATGGAAGCTAAAATTGGAGCTGCTACTAACATAGAACCGTGGCCAACTTGAAATCATGACTTTAGCAACATAAAATTTACTATCTTATGTATTAGTGATTAAAGATATTATAATGTTGTTTAATGTTGGATATGAACTTTTAAATGTTGTGTGTGTGTGTGTGTGTGTGTGTGTTGTTGTTGTGTTGTTGTTGTTGTTCTAAACTTACATTTGTGTGAGAATTTAAAATTTCCTATTAAGATGTTAAATTTTTATTTATAAGTATATTTGTTTTAAATTCTCTTGATGTCCCAAAAATTTTTGGGGTGTCACAAGTGAGGACCTCAGGAAGACATCCGGGTATTCACATACTAACCTCAGCAACTCTACTCAGACCACGCCACTTTTAACACCCAAGAATGTAGCAAGAAGAAGATTATGCCTCGCTCCGACCACGCAGATCACACATTGCCAACAAAGCTCTATCAACTCGTCCCCCAGTGAAATAAAAATAAATCACCACTCAAGGTGCACGTTGTGACTCTCTGACGGTAATTGTCTATAATGGCCCAATAATATGACAACCAATCCATGCCAAAATAACATTGAAAACTCAACATGTCAATCAACACAAAGGCAAAAAAAAGTCGACGACCGGCAACCTCTATCTCACAACCCGACATCTTTGGTCTAAGACAACCTCACCACTAACAGGTGACCTCTACCCTGAGTGGAGACTAACTGAGCCACTTCTAACCCCAATGCTGATGCGAATGCAGATGAAATGAAAGAAGGGGATGCACCAATATCAATCAACACATTAACAATAGAGTTACACCAATAAAGAATTACTTTCACTCGAAGGTGCTGACAACAAATCTGGCGTAGTAACAGCATACACAAGCCCCATAGGTTCTACTTTACCTACTCACCCTCAGGAGCATAAGTCTGATACATTGATGAGCCGAAGAGCCTCCTAATTGGCCCTCGAGGCCTGTGCAAATGGTGTAAGCTATAGGCTCCTGATGTCTACCTTGAACCAACGCCAACTAGATGATGCCACTCGATCTGAAGGCAAAATCTTCTCAATCATGCCCTGATTCCCACACTGATACAGGTAAGGCGACTGCCCTCTCCTCTATTCTGCGTCTCTGAGAACGAGCGGCAGACGTGCCAATACTGTTTGCCCTCCTTCTCTCTTACAAGCCAAACTAAGGACTTGTAGCCCAGCTGACCACACTATAAAAGCAAGTGATCCCCTTCTGACTCACCTCTCTCCTGACCCATAACTCGGTATAGGGAAAATAGATCCTAACTGTGCTCCTTGGGATACTGCTGTAGGGTGGAACACCCTTCTGCCTCTTGATTACCGCGAGTCTCCCCTTGAACCTCTTGAACTCCCTCTGTCTAAAGCCCCTATCCACTCTTCTCCGCACTAAATCACGGTCTTACGAAGATGACGCCGCGCACCTCACAAGACGTTTCCATAGTTCCAATTATAAACCCATACCACTTTAAAGGACTCGGCTCCTCCAATCTCTTCTCGAACCTCATGTAATAACGTTCCTACTGTCTATACTCATGCATCCTCGACAAACTGGTAAAGCAACATCAAACTCGACCACTGATGTGTTAAAGCTCTTGAGGCTTCATAAATTGATCTCTCAACTTCTCCCTAGTAGTAGGAGGTAAGAACTTGTCCTAGAAGCGTTACAAAGGCCTCGCCAATGTCACCCCAATGCGCTCGGCTCAGTCTTCCATCCACTGACCCGTCATCTTCCTCCAGTTGAATGGATGCCAAGGTCCACTCTCTCAGCACGTTCTCGTCCTTGATATGCCAAGCAATCATCGAACATCTTTACCATCTACTCTATGCCATTTCATCTGCCTTTAGTGGCTCCTTTGGATCCCCAAAAGTCCATCCGGATTTAGACGCGAAGAACTCCTTCTTAAAATGAACGGTCTGTCTCACAACATTGGTCCTGACTTGATTTTAAGCTCGAGAATGTCCCATAGATTCCCGCAAAGCTCTGGCCAAGTTATATCGAGCTAAAAATCCATGGCCTGCTAACAACTGATTGGCCAACGTTTGGCCCTGACATAACCCCTCCCAAATGCCAAATATCATTCGGTAATAGGCACTTCTTGTCGTCTAGGCTTACACTGACCTACACACACCACACTGTCCACGTCCTAACATCCTAATTAAGGTAACACAACCGATATTTAGCACATTATAAATAGGTGTCGGAAACTCACATTCACATCATGTCCAATGCGGTGGACACAATTAATTCATTTACATAAGCACGTAGCATATAAACATATATGAATTACTCTTTTTCTAGAAAGATCGTTCCACTTCGATTTCAAATCCAGTAAGAGTTCCCAGTTCAGAAATGAACAGTGATCAACTGCTCTTCTAATGAGGACTTCTACGACACTTGTAGACCAAGCATATCTTAGAAATTAAATTTTCATACCACTTGGTCACTATAACATGTTACAATAGAAATACCAAGGGTTATTCTAATTTTAACTACTGAAGATAACCCATATGTGGTAAAATTCCACATTCCCACGATTTCAAAGTATTCAAAACCCGAATAGTCTAATACCAAGGTTGATAATGTCCTTGAAATATAACAATAATTCATCCAATGACAATTTATTAAATTAACACCACAATTCTGAACATAGATCCTCCATTTACATGTCCGTTTGTACAAAGGTAACATAGTGCAGTAAGTAAACATCATAAGGTTTTAACCCTGAATTATAGCATTTGCCATAAAGTAAACAATATGAAATAAAGTTAAAACAAATAGAAGTAATGCCCTATTGGCTACAAACTTTCCAAAGACGATACTTGGTTTACAACAAAAGTGAGTTTGAAACTCAATTACAAATAAACCTAGGCTGGAACAAAAATATTAAAAACTAAACAAAAAACTCTTTGGCTCTAAGTCCTCCCAAACTTCGGCTTAGCGGAAGGCATATTCATCAGCATCCCTGAAAATGGTTTTTCATATAGGGTGAGCCAAAACCTATTATAGAGATACTCTATACAGTTGTATGAATACTTAAACAAAGCCTATAAGGTGAATAGTATATGCAATAGCTATGTCAAAAAATTTTATTATCTCTTTCAAAAACCATGAATGACCGAATTTTAACACAATTCATGAAATCAATTCCTTGTACAAAGAAAACTAGGATAGTGGATACAAGCATGGAAATCCTAGGTACGTGTCAGCAAGTAGACTATACAAGCATTACCAATTGTATTTACCGGTAATAACCAAAAGGCCTCAGCACTTAACCAACAGCAGGTTTTCTAGACTTTCACCAAGGATACACAGGCCAAGCAATAATGTACTACAACACGCCTCCTTACACAGATTCACCAAGGTATTCACCCAATTTTTTTCTCAAAATAAATATACATTTTTCAATGTGTTAGTTATGCTCGATGCTCAATGCAAATGGATAATAAATTAGTTTCAATTCTCCTAATTCTCATGCAATTTCTACAAACAATCATAGCTATCCTCTACACCGATAGCCAAAACAGATATCTCTAAACAGATAGATAATTTCCAATAAAGTACCTTTCCAAAATTATCACAGATGGCTATGATATGCTCCAACTCCACCATCACTACTCACTCAATCATCATCATCATCATCCAATCCATAAAATCCAACATATTTCCATTTCTTCTTTAACAAAATCAATTATCATAGTTTAGGCAAAATCCATTTTTTTCTTTAGTAAATCTAATCCTAAGGATAAAATTCCTACCATTTTTACAACTCAACCATATTCTCCAATTCCATAACCATTTTTAAGAATTCCATTTGAAAAACCTTCTTTTTGATTTTCAAAATCAAAACCCTAAATTTTATCTAAAAATTCTTCAATATCAAGATATTTTAAAAAAACAAATAGCCAAGTTAAAAAACCGTATAAAGTGCGGAGAAATTCCCTACTCTCAAGACCACAAATTCAACGAAGACAAAGGTTGAAACTCGATCGAAGCCGAAAAATAATTGTGTTCCGTCAAAATAATTTGGCGTTGCTCTAACCTTGTTCTCCAAAGGACATAGGTTGAAAAACCACTAGATCAGAGGTTTATTTGAAGTTTAAAAATGGTTTGTTAGAGAGATAATTGAGAATATGATTTAAGAAGAGAAGAGAAGAGAGAGAGAGAGAGAAGATTACTCAAAAAGTGACTTTCAGAACTTATATACGCGCCAGATCGCTCGAGCGCGCAGGAATGGTCGTCGAGCGACCAGACACAACAAGTGGGAGACCACTTGGGGGAGCGAACAAAGTTGACCGTCATGCGAAGAATATCACTTAGTATCTTGTGCCTAGTATGAGAGTTCCAAAACATCCGCTTAATGTGCAGAAAAACCACTCTGAGCAGACCGCTCAGCGCAAGAAACACTGGCTCGAGCGAAGGATGTATATATCTTTAGTATTTTGCAAACCTGCAAAATAATGAAAGTTCTCAAAAGTTCGACTGGGACGACAAAGCCAAAAACTGTGGGTAGCAACTGGTTTTGAAATAACTAACTCTCCCAACGTCAAACGTACATCCAAGAACTCAAATAACCCACATCAACAGTGAATAGACGAAAGAAGACAAGGCAACCATCCAGAGACAAAGGAATCCCAGAATCCAAAACATGGATACCGGCTCGTTAAATTAGAATCGTTATACTTAGCATGATTTTAAAATTAGTGGTGGGGAAAAAGTCTTTCTTTACAAAGATGAAAGTAGTGTTTGAAAAAGTAAAAATAAAGTGTATAATATAATGACAACATTTATTATTTATAATGATACATTAATTATACTATTAGTTGCCTTCTTTTGGCCTTAAAATGTTAGCTGTTATGTTGGAATCTTAACAAATTAAACCATTTAATTTTCTATTTTTATATTAGCTACTCAAATTAAAAATAATTTTTTTTACAAACATATTAACTGGACCCGTACCTTACCTTGTTTTGGATTTTCCGTATCGACGTACCTGATACGTACAACTTACCAATACTTCAGTACTCGTAACATGTGCTTCATGGTCTCAGGCAATTATCTCGAGTCAATATGAAGAAACATATTGGTCCGAAACTTTCTTGGACTACTTACTTTAATGTGTTATGCATTTGGCCACAATTGTAACTATTTTATTTTCCAAATTAATTTAAGAATTGGATTGACTAATAGTAATTTCAAAATGAGGGTGAAAAAAAAATTTAACATTTAATTACTATCCTAAAGTATACTCAACAGGATTAATACTCAGATTTTTTTATATTTAAAATTTACTTTTTAAAAAATTTTTGAGATAAGAAATTATTAAGCTTAAATTTAAAAATATATATATACTATATATTATTTAATATTTGGGGGGGCCTAATTGATTTTCCAAGGGTAATAGTTTAAGAGGTAAAATGGAATTCTAAATAAAGTTGTGTGTCACGGCACAAGTTCTGGTTTTATTATAAAGGAATGTGATAATAGAGTTAAATTGATCAAATAACAAATATTTAAGAAATCCGAATTTGATATTATACAAATCTAAAAACAAATTAAAAAATTTCGTTGCAGATTAAGGAGTAAAATTATATTTCCACTCGTTTCGGAGTGACTCGATGAGAAAAAGTGTTTCTAGACACATTCTTTTTGCCTCTTATCAATTTGTGGGGTTCTGTTGAAGCAGAAGTAAATAATTAAGGGTATGGGAGAAGAGAATTTATATGTTAGAGTTTTAATATGAGTTCTTAGTGAAGTGTCAAATAAAAAAAGATAAAAAAAATACATATCGTTAAAACAACACATCAGAATATGGGATTCACTATTAGAGCACTCTCAAAAACAGCTCCCAAATTATTGAATATAATACGAAAAACGTGGAGTTTTCTACATCCCATTTCGGATGAGAACAAGCAATTATATTGAGTCTTCGAATAGCAGTTGAAGGGTTCTTTTTCTTTAGTTTACTATGCCTAAATGGTTTAGGTTTTCTTCTTTTTATTTGAAATCTATGTTTTCGATTTGTTTTATGCTATAGCTATTTATTTTTTGGCTAACAAACAAAAACACAAAACTCGTTTGAATTCAAATTCATAGCTAAATTGTTCTGTTACACCAAAGGCATTTGGACTATTTCTGAATCTTGCAATACCTTTCTGTGAAGAGTTGATGAGATGTGAGTTGGGCTTTTAATTATTTTAATTTGAGGTGATAGGATTTTTTGAGTTTTTTTTTTATTTTTTTGTGAGAGAAAAAGTAAGATTATGTAGATTGAATGTGCACTTTTTGTCTTTATTAGACTAAAAACTTATTTAATTTTTTTTTGTACTATTTAATCAAAAAAACTACAGATTTTTCTTCCAAACAAGCTCTAATTCACTGTGAGCACATTTATTGGTTGCAAAATTTTTTTGATCTTTGAGCACATTACGGCCTAGTTGCAAGTTTTGTTTTTAACCTTAAAGTTAAAAAAGTTATTAAAAAATCAATAACAATTAAAATTTATACTAAAAAGTCAAAAAAATTTCTTTTTCTGTTACTTTTTGTATACTTTTTTCGTATAAATATCAAAAAGTCTATTCTAAACAATACTAGAATTTTTGATATCCGTATTTTAGCCAAAAACAAAAAATTAGTTACAAAAATAGCTCTAATCCCAAACGAGGGCCGTTTACAAATCAAGAGTCTATTTTGTCAATATGTGCATTTCCACTTAGGATTCGTTCTGGAAGTGGGTTGAAACTTTTTTGACTTTTTGATATTTAGCTGGGACTAAAAAGTCTCGTTTGGGAAGGGACTTTTGTCTCTTTTTGATTTTTGTTGAGATAGAATATAATGATTAATGATTTTGAATGTGATGTTTTGTCTCATTGAGCTAAAAAATTTATTTTATTTTTATTTTTTTTATGACTTATTTTGGAGTCAAAAAAATTCCAAATCCCTCCCTTCCCAAACGCACACCTTAAATAGTGCTTGATTTAAGAATTTAAAAAAAGATTGTTTAACAACAATGACAGGTAATATAAATAATATATTATAGTATTCATACCATTAATTTATATATTTTTTTTCAAATTCTTTCTTAATTCCTGAATAAATGACAGTCCAAATTGGTCTACCAGTGCAATATTTTGGTCTATCATTTCTTATCTCCAACAACCCCCTTCTTTTTTGCTTTTGAAAACCTACTCCTAGCCAATTAAAGGACTTCCGCCCCTGATCCCCTTCCCGCCCCGGCCACCCCTCTCCTCCCGCCCCCGTCCTCTCCTTTCTCTCCCGTTGTGGATTGCTATAATGCAAAGGAATTTTGATTGCTTTTGTAGAATTGTTCTATTGAGATAGGGTTATTAATTTGAGTTTGTAAGTTTTAAAATTATTTGATTTGAATGTGAAAAAATTTTTTAGTGAATAAAGTTTTTAAAAGAATTTTTGATTGATGAGAATTTTTTGATGTAACATTGAATATTTTTGATACAAAAACTTACAACTCACTAACCAAAACACCACAAACCAAAATTCTATTCAAACTCAAAAAAAACTTAAAAATACCAAATTTTTTTTTATTGAATATAAAAATACATGTGCCAATTGTAATATATATATATATATATATTATGACTGTACTGATCACAACGCGACCGGACATCCGGAAGTGACGACCTAATTATCCAAAATTTTCCGCCTTCAATAGATTATGCTCTCAAC
>NW_021025388.1:664956-693437 GCF_004153795.1 Camellia sinensis
CTTCTCTACAAAGACCCCAGCACGAAAGCGGATGGTCAGGATATCTAATACTTGAGTCAGGAATACACGTTCAAACCCTTCTCTACCTTCCCACTAGATATCCTTCTCCCAGATTGTTTTCTACTTCATGATCACCCTGTTGTATTTTTTATAACTGGCTCACATGTAGGTTTGTTGCATACTATAGTAAACAAAGTTGCAGACCTCACAGACTCGCCAAGATGAAAGTCAAACTCGCCAATAATGCCCAATCATCTCTCCATTCTCGGATGACAATACAGCTACACTGCTAATTGGACTTGCTCTCAAGGCATCGACCACTACATGACATTCCAGATGATAGTGCAACTCAAAGTTGTAATCTTCATAAATTTCATACCACCTTCTCTACCTCAATTCAAAATCTTTCTGTGAAAATAAATACTTCAGACCTTTTGTAATCTGAAAAGACGCTTCAAATTTCTCACCATACAAAATAATACCTCTAGATCTTCCAAAGCAAAATCACTGCTGTTTAGTTCTAAGTCAGTGGATAGGATAGTTTCTCTCATGTGTTTTCAATGCCGGGAGCTATAAGTCTACTACTTCCCTACTTTGGCATTCAGACACAACCCAAACCTTTCAGTAAAAAATTTGTGAAAAAATATTTTAAAAAATTAATAAATACATAAAAATATAAAAAATGTACTGAATTCTTGTATTTTTTTAATATATTTTTGGTATTTAGTGAATTTTTAAAAGACTTTTTTTACAATTTTTTTACTTTTTAGGTGTATGTATGTTAGGTGTGTCTAAAAAGTAAAAAAAATTGCTTAAAATATTAAAAAAATTCAGTAAAAACAACAAAATACGGAAAATAAGAAAGTAAAATTTTCTGAAAAGTGTTTTCTGAAAAATAAAAACAAGCAAGCTGAATCCAACTACTTAAAAAGTCAAAAAGTCAAAAGGGTAAAATGGTCATTTTAATTTTACTACAATATTTTATTACACATCTTTTCGTAAAAATTTAAAAAGTTATCCCAAACATATATTTTTTATTTGAAAACTCACATTGGTCAAATATTCAAAAATTACCAATGATGCCCACATCCAGAGTTAATTACCGAAACCGTGGCATTCGTGGTTTGTCCCAAGGGAACGGTCTGCCAAGGGTATGTAGCCTCCCTGCATGCCATCCGTACATCCATCTTTATTCCAAAGCCGAATACCGAAAAATGGTAAGTCCCGTGTCATCTTAGGGATTTCACAACACAATTATGTAAAAATTATCAAAAACCAAGGCTCACCGTGAATTACTGGTATTAACCCTCAATCATTAATTTTATACATGCCGTTAATCATCTTTTTTATTTTTTGTATTAATCACAAATAATTAAAAAATTTCACTCACCATAAGTGTTATACTATTTCATTAAAATTTCTAACAGAAATATTACACATATGTTCTACAATAATCAACTAATGTACAAAATTATAATAAATAGTTAAATTAAACCATAGTATGAATGATAATTTTTAAATACTTAAAAATGAACCACAATCCCACACATGCATGAACTACTAATTTAACAGATATAACTAATTAAACCAGCACAATATATAATTTTAGTCCAAATAAATAATTAAAATAATAATTTTGGTTCCTTCTCAATTTGCTCAGAAATTTTCAGAATATACTTGTTGTAATTAAAATTAAAAATAAATTATTTCTACAATTCTAAAATTTGTGAACATCTATAGAATATTCAATAAACATGTTATGGTCATTTTTGAGAAAGCATTTCCTAAAGATAAGTTATAAATAATTTTGTCAAATTCCAAGAAAGTTTATGATATAGATTTATCACATTTTCTTAAATTAATTCCATACTTAAATTTATAAATAAATTCCATAATATAAAAATTTATTATGAAATTAGACTTCTCAAAATTTATTTTTTATTTAGAAATTACCAGATTTGGTTTAATATAGGATTTTTAATGATTTTTCAAACATACAGTAAAATCTGTCTATATTTCCTGATTTAATTAAAATTTTGTATAAATTCCTACAAAGCTAGAATAATTGTTACAAAAATTCCTAAATGAACTAGACATTATTCTTAAACAAGTTTGTAGAAGAAATAATCTCAAAATTTTGTGTATAAAATTGTCTAAAAAATTGTATAACTTTCTGGCATATTTAAGAATCATATAATCAGACCAAATAAATTATTCAATCATCTCTTTAATGGCATAAACTACACATGCAAGTCTACTACCACAATTATATCATGATTTTAAGGCTACTAATATAAAAATAACATCCAAATATTTAATATACAAATAACAAATTTGTATACAACTATAAACAAGATTTTATCTAAAATCTTAGCTATGAACACAAATCTGAAATTTTAACAATTAAAAAGAATGAAAGGGTTGAGAGGATTTCCTTACTTCGTAATAGGATTGAAATGGGTTGATGAAATGGTAGGAAAAATTATATCTTCTTTAATCTTCTACTCTTCTTCTTTTCCTTACTTGGCTTAGCTTGCTCACAGAATTCCCTCCAATTAGTTCGATGAGGAAATGTAAACTGTATGTATGTATAAATATGGATCCCTTACCTGCGACTCTCTCTCTCTTTTCTAATCATTCTATTTAGTCCCATCAAATTTTCTAATCCCAAGAGATATAACGAGAGCCTATATCCTACAATAACATGCATGCATACAAGTGTCACCTAACATTGCCACCGAAAATCTGATTTTTGTGTGTGTGTGTGTGTGTATTTGTGTAGGTTTCTTAAAATTAATTAACTAAGGTTTTTAACTAAGGTATTTAGTAAGGATAATTATTATGTTAAATCCTTATTAAAATAAATTATAAATAATAAATATTGAAAACCCACAAAATTATTATTCTTAACAATGTTTTTGTTATGGATTAATTTAAAACTAACTTATATACTGATATATATATAAGAATAATTAAATGCAGGTTCTCACATCACTAGTTTGCCACCTCACTGTGAGATTGAATTCTCTATTGATTTAGTGCCTGGTACGACACTAATTTCAATGGCACTGTATAGATTTGCACTCACCGAGTTGAAGATTCAACTCCAATAATTGCTAGATAAGGGATTCATCAGCCCTAGCACTTCGCCTTGGGGAGCACCGACTCTCTTTGCCAAGAAGAAGGATGGCATGTTGCGAATTTGTATTAATTACCGAATGTTGAACCGGGTAATTGTTAAGAACAAGTACCACTACTCGTATAGATGATTTGTTTGACCAGTTGAAGTGGTCTGTAGACATCCCCGAACGTCTCGGGAGGAAATCCCCCCCGTTTTGCTCATTGGGCTCACTACAGTTCAGGACTCAATGTCACGGTCCTGTATCTAATCTCGCAGAGTGCAATGCAAGACCGATGAAATCATCAAAGAGTCCAAATCCGGAAAATCGTTTTTGAAAACAGATTTTTTGAAAGAAGTGCCAAACATGGACTGCTTTGCCAGATACAGAGTCGCCACCTAAATATTTTTATTTTGGGAAATTTAGGAAACCCTGACTCGTTTCCTAAGGCCACGTGTCCGTCATCACCAAAGTTGTCTCGGCTCGGGAACTTGGGTACGATTGGGGAAGGTCACTTCGTGAGCACCCCCACTCGTCCGATCAAAGATCGGCCTCTACTAACCATGATATCGGGTTTTGAAAACACTATGTGTTCTTATTCAGGTTATTAGCCTAGATTTACTATGTGATGCGCACATCATACAAGTATAGACTGGGTCGCCTGAATTGGAACAAAGCATCTCATGTTTGTTTTGAAAATGGTTTGATGGTGCTACCCGCAAGTAGGCTAAGACGTGGATTTGCCACCCTCGGATGGGCTTACAAAACATGATTTTGCCACTATCTAGTGGGCTTAAAACTCACAATTAATGAATTATTCCAATTCAAATAACCCAACCTTCACCCACAGGCATTCAGGCAGTTATATCATATAAGCACATAGCCTCATGGTAAGCATGCTATCATGGCAGTCACTCACACGCATGCAAGGATGCTAAAGCATAAACACTTACCGAGTACTCCAAGCCAAAACAAAAAACTATGTTAGAGATCCATGCATGATCCTAACTATGCTGGAATGCCTAATGCAACACATGCAAAATGCTACTACAATAGGCTCGGCCATTCTAAGATGGCATATGATGATGCCACAGCTAACATGTATTCAACTTGGAATTGAAATACAAATGCAGTTAGTATGATGCATCGAGCCCGGTGCATGCAAGACAGATGAATGAATGCAAACATGCTATCATACTGTATGCTAATTGAAACATGCCCTAATCTAACCATCATACGCTGGTAAATAAAAGGAAGAACGACGTGGGGTTGGAAGACATACATCACACACATGCACATTTATTACAATTGTGCCCTCGCTCGGGGGGTCCGAATAAATAATACAGTCCGAAATGAATAACGAATTACAGCTAATTATTACACAACCACTAACTAACTAACAAATTAGCTAAGTAAGCTATAAACTGGCATGCAAATGGACTGCCCTGGCTCTGTTTTGGATGACAATGAATGCATGCATGCTCGATGCGCTTTGTCGGTAAATTCCATCGCGATGCCTTGTCTCGCCATTGTTGGCAGCTAATTTCAGAAACTTACACAAAGCTCCAGGAGGTTGAAACTCCACCTGGGGAAGGCTGCCGACCAGCTCTTGACTTGGGAAATACCTGCCGACCACCCCTCATGGTGAAAACCAAAAAAGGTGGTCGGCCTACTAGAAAACCTGGTCGGCCGGCCACTTTCTGCCCCCGGACTCTGGTTTTTCTACAACAAAGGCAAGAAAGAGAGAAAGCAATGTATTTTTAACATATGTGCGCGCGACCACTCCTCCCCGTCCTTGCACATGCTCTAGGGAGTGTGGCTCTCGGTTCTCGAGCCACCAATTACGCATCTCGATGCATGATGGCCGAGAGACCGAATTGCACGTTTTAATATGACATGAATGCAGGTATGAACATATGAAGCCAACAATTCTATCATAGATAATCAATAACGTCGGGGACTGGGAATCGAGGCACGTTTCGTCACTTGGAGTACGAAACGCCCCTCGTTTTCCGTGCTTGGACTAAACCCTATTCCAAGCACCATGCAAATATAATGGCATGCCCAATGCGACTAACATGCAACCTAGCATACGCAATGCTCTATACTAAAATGGTATACACAATGCGCGTGATGTAACATGGCATACACAATGCTCTAAAATGCAACGTAGCATACGCAATGCTATGGATTGAAATGGCATACACAATGCACGATGGACTTACACGAACATGAGTGGACCTCAGCCACACTCACATCAGTGGCCATTAGATGAAAATGAGACAATCGAAATGCGTGCACACATGTACGCAAACCGAGGACCGAACCTAAGGCATAAAATACCGCTCTACCAAGGCATGACAAGGGATGCAAGATGACATTAAAACATGTAAATTTCAACACTGAAACATGATTCTAAATGGTCCTGAAACATGAAAATATGGCACCCGATGCATGGAATAAGCCCCGAAACTCAAAACTAGGCACATGTATTGAACCACAAGTATACAAAGCAAACATTATTTGATCATGAAGTCAAAAGACAGAGCCAAGGCAGTCCCAAAACATGCACATTTCTGGTTTAAAGCATGGCCAAAAGATGTTAACATGGTGGACTAACATAGCATGCAACATTGGCTAGCAAGCACAGTTTACATGGCATGTATATAAAGCGTATGAGAACTCATCAAACCAGCCAAAAACAGTGAATAAAATATGCCCAAATAATCACTGAAATGCAGCCAATGCATGCAAAAATGAGGGGCTTCTTTGGAAGAACCAACTCTGGAAATGGACTATGAAAGCCCTAAAACTCACCAAATTGGCCCTGAAATGGGTCTAGGAAACATGCAAAGAAGGGCCCCTTTGATAAGCCTTGGATGGGATTGCTCTACACATGCATTGTAGACATAAAATATGGCCAAAAGGGCCTTAGACAGCGCCAAGGCAGACCTTAAAACTCATAGAATAAGGCCTGAAACAAGACTTCAATGCATGAAAAATAGGGTCTCTTTGGAAGGCCCAAAAGACCACCAAACATGACAAGGAGAGAGGGGGTCACCCCCCTCTAATTTTGGCCCTCAAAAATACATTTAAGCCACTTAAAATCCACTGGATTTCAGTGGCTAAGAGGCCAAACCATGGCCAATGCAAGTGCTCTAATGCATAGCCTTAATCATGAAGAGATGAAACATGCATAGGGGGAAGATGACCCCAAAAATAAATGGGACCTTAACCAAACTTGAAGAGGATGTCAAAACAAGACTTTTTTTAGTTTATAGAAAATCTCAAAAATACTCACAAGTAAGGCTAAAATAGGATGCAAAAATAGTCCTAAAAGAGAGATTGAACAAACAAGGAAGTAAATGATTTCAAACAGTAAAGTTCCCTTAAACAAAGTTGAAGAGGGGGTCAAAATAAGACACTTTACAGTTTGGGTCGAAGCCCAAAAATGCTTGCAAGTAAGGCTAACCAATGGAGCAAAAAAATGCAAGTTTAAGGGAAATAGACACTTACCCTTGAAGAGTAGCAAAGCTGGAGCTTTTGGACCAAGTTGGTGAACCTTCAACCCTTGAAAATCAGTTCTAAAGTGCTGGAATGGATGATGGGGGTGTGGTGCTAGGGGTTGTAGTTCAAAAGGGCCAAGAAAACTAGGATTTTGGAGCTTGGAATAGTGACTATGGAGGATGGAGGATATATGCCTTCACAAAAATTGCTCAACCCACAGATATGAAGCCAAGCCTCTCCTTTATAGAGGAGAGGCTTCAAAATATCTCCAAGAGACCCCAAGTATCCTCCATACAATGTATGGAGGATGCACCAAATGGCTTCCAGCTGGCACAACTGGATTACACTCAGAGAGAGCAAAAGCAAGAAGTAGGCCGGCCAGTTCAAGTGGCCGGCCGGCCACTCCCCCTGGTCGGCCGACCATGGGTCAAAAAGGTCAACAACAATTTCTGGCCGGCCACCCCAAAAAGGTGGCCTCCCAGATGAGTGCAACACAACTGTGTAGTGAAAAACTAGAAAATATGAATCAAGAGAGAGAAAAGCTAGTTTTTAAGAAGGGTTCAAAAGGGTCAAGATGAATTTCTGGCCGGCCTACCCATATTGGTGGCATCCCAGATGAGCACAACACAATGGTGGTATGAAAAGCCAAAAAATGTGGCTCAAAAGTGGGAAAAACCAACTTCGGTCAGAAAAATCGGCTTTTGGAGAGAGAAAATGAGAAAACTGATTTTTCAGGGGAAAAGGTGGCCAGCCACCACACTACCCCCTCCCTAATAGTGAAAATGGGGTTCCCACCAAAAATAGGCCAAAACGGATGCAAAACGAAGGTTCAGGGGCCAAAACGCGCGGTTCAGGGCCCCGAAAAAGGCTGTTAGGCACCGGAAGTGGCGTATGACCACGAAGGTGGTCTCCCGAGCCACAGTGTCCCTCTAAAGGGATGAAATAAGGTGTGTGCCAAAAACCGGAGCAAACGGAAGTAGTTAAGCGGTCCCGAACCAAGGCACACGGCCGACGGCTCCGAAAACCGAAAACTGGGCTTCAAACGGGAAAAATGGCCTACAACCACGAAACGTAGCCTACGGCCACTGAGAGATGGTCTACGAGACCTCTCCCTCCCTTCGGGAAGAGAAAACAGAAAAAAATAGGACCTGGTTCGCAAACCAAGGCAAAGCATAAAAGAGCCTTGAAGTCCGGAGGCAAGACTCTTAGCTGAGACTCTGAAATCTCAGATCGAGTACAAAATGCAACATCACCGAGCGCTCAACTGGTGGCTTCTAAGTCTTAAGGTCGGTCAAAAATGGGGTGTCTACAGGGTCTTGTTACTTTTTTAAGATAGACTTGAGATCGGGTTATCACCAGTTAAGAGTGAACGAGGTGGATATCCAGAAGATAGCATTACGTACGTGATACGGCCATTATGAGTTCCTAGTGATGCCTTTTGGGCTAACCAATGCACCGGCCTTGTTTATGGATTTGATAAACCAAATCTTCTGTGAGTTCTTAGACTGCTTTGTGGTTGTCTTTATTGATGACATCTTGATCTACTTACCCTTTGAGGAGAAACACGAAGAACACTTGCGGATAGTACTTGAGTTGCTTAGAGCCTACAAATTGTATGCTAAGTTTGGGAAGTGTGAGTTCTCGTTGAAGGAGGTGAAATTCTTAGGCTATGCGGTATATGAGGAAAAGGTGACTATAGACTCTTCTAAGATAGATGCAGTGTAAGATTGGAAATAACTACAGAATGCCTTTGAGATTCGGAGTTTCTTGGAGTGGGCTGGATATTACCGACGTTTTGTGAAGAATTTCTCTAAATTAGCCTCACTGTTAGACTGACGAGGAAAGGAATCAAGTTTGTGTGAAGTGAGACTTATGAGAAGTCGTTGAAAGAGCTTAAGGTTAGACTTACCACTGCTCCAGTGTTGATTATTCCAGAGAGGGGTTTGGGTTATTCTTTGTATTGTGATGTGTTTCGGAAAGATTTGGGTTGTGTCTTGATGCAAGAGGGAAAAACAGTAGTATATGGCTCATGCCAGTTTTAAAAACACATGAGAGAAACGATCCTATCCATGACTTAGAACTAGCAGTAGTGATTTTTGCTTTGAAGATCTAGAGGTATTATTTGTATAGTGAGAAATTTGAGGTCTTTTCTGATTACAAGAGTCTGAAGTATTTATTTTCACAGAAAGATTTGAATTTGAGGTAGAGAAGGTGGATGGAATTTATGGAAGATTACGACTTTGAGTTGCACTATTATTTGGGGAATGCCAATGTAGTGGTCGATGCCTTGAGTAGGAAGTCCATTAGCAGTGTAGCTGGTATTGTCATCCGAGAATGAGAGATGTTGGGCACTATTGGCGAGTTTGACTTGTATCTTGGCGAGCCCGTTGAGTCTGCAACTTTGTTTACTATAGTTGCACAACCTACACTTGTGAGCCAAGTTATAAAAATACAACAGGG
Source organism: Camellia sinensis (assembly GCF_004153795.1). Lineage (NCBI taxonomy): Eukaryota > Viridiplantae > Streptophyta > Magnoliopsida > Ericales > Theaceae > Camellia > Camellia sinensis. The sequence continues at coordinate 674,043 of NW_021025388.1, forward strand.
TGATCATGAAGTAGAAACCAGCTGGGAGAAGATATCCAGTGGGAAAGTAGAGAAGGGTTTAAACATGTATTCTGACTCAAGTATTAGATATCCTGACCATCTTTCGTGCTGGAGTCTTGTAGGGAAGAGGTACTTCGAGAGTTCTACCATTCTAGTCTTGTGGTACACCCAAGAGACACAAAGATGTATCACGACCTTAACCGCCAGTTTTGGTGGATGGGGATAAAGAGAGATATAGCCTTGTTTGTATCAAGATGTCTTACTTGTCAGCAAATGAAGGTTAAACATTAGAGGCCAGCGAATTTGTTACAACCTTTGCCTATAGCCGAGTGGAAGTAAGAACATATCACAATGGATTTTGTTGTGGGTCTTTCGAGGAATCAACAGGGTAATGATGTCATATGGGTGATAGTCGATCGGTTAACTAAGTTATCACATTTTGTACCTATGTACATGAGTGATTTGGTAGATTACCTTACCGACCTTTATGTTAGGGACATAGTCTGACTTCACGAGGTCTCTGTGACCATTATTTTGGATAGAGATCTCTGTGCTTCACAACTCGGTTGTGGCAGAGTCTATAGAATGCCTTGGGCACTAGGTTGACATTTAGTATCGCCTTTCATCCTTAGACTAACAGGCAGTTAGAGCATGGCATTCAAATCCTAGAGGATATGTTTTGGGGTTATATTCTTGACTTTAAGGGGTCGTGGGAGAGGCATTTACCCTTTAGTGGAGTTTTCTTGTAACAACTTTTAGGTGAGTATTGGCATGGCACCATTTGAGACCTTATATGACCGACCGTGTAGATCTCCAATATGTTGTGTCGAGGTGGGTGACACACCTATGTTAGGTCTTGAGTTAGTCCGCGAAACGATGGAGAAGGTTGCACTTATCCGTAAGAGGTTGGTTTAGGCTCAGAGTTGTCAGAAGAGCTATGCTGACTGCAGGAGGAGACCGTTATCATTTGATGTAGGAGATCATGTCTTTCTTGAAAACATTATTAAGACGGGGTTTGATGAGGTTTGGGAAGAGCAGGAAGTTGTCTTCTAGATTTATTGGGCCTTTTGAGATCCTAAAGTGCATTGGGGAGGTGGCTTATTGTTTGACCTTGCCGCCACAGCTTTCCGGGACTCATGACATGTTTCATATATGTATGCTCTGGAAGTATGAGTCAGATCCTTCATATGTATTGGACTGGACCGAGTTAAAGGTAGATAAAGATGCTTCAAACGAGGAGAGACCGGTTAGAGTCCTAGATACATGGGACTAAGTCTTGCGAAGAAAGACAATTCCATTAGTAAAGGTGTTGTGGTAACACCACGGTGTTGAGAAGGCGACTTAGGAGCGTGAGGCAGAAGTTCGTGAGAAATATCTGGACCTTTTTGTTAATGTTTGAAACTTGCAATAAAAATCTTGTTATGTTGATTAAATGTAAAACATTGCATATGTTTTGAAAAAAGTAAATTGTATATTCAATGTTGAAAACTTTGTTTATTATTGTTATGAGAATGAATGACCCGTGGATGCGTCATGGTTATGAAGATGGTTAGATCATTGTTATGTTGATTTAAATAAAGTACTTATTGTGTTGATTTTAAAATTTCGGGAACAAAATTTCTTAGAGGGGGGAGGTTATAATGATTCTAGTTTAGACCCGACCCATTCATTATTTTGGATCCGGGATTCCTTGTCTTGATGGTTGTTCATGTTTTTTTTCGTCTCATTCTTTGTTGAGTTTGGTTATTGGAGTGTCTTGGTTAGGTTTGAAACAGATTGGGGAGTTAGTTTTTCAAAACTGTTATTGCGTAGTTTTTGGCTTGTTCACTTGAGCGAACTTTCTTGCGCTCAAGTGAACTTTGAGAACATCCATTACTTTTGTAGGTCTGCAAAACTACTGGAAGTATAGCATTCCTCGCTTGAGTAATGTTTCTTGCGCTCGAGCAATTTTGGCTCAAGCGGTCATTCTTGCTCTTGAGCGGTGTTTTGGAACTCTCAGTATTTTTGCAGGCTTGCAAAAGTATTCGGAGGTGGTATTCTTTGCTTGAGCGGTCACTTTGTTCGCTCGAGCAGTCTCACTTGTTGTGTTTGGTCACTCGAGCGACCATTTCTGCGCTCGAGCGGTCTGTGCATATATCAGTTTCAAAAAGTCACTTTTTTAGTCATTTTCTCATCTCTTTTTCTTTAAACATTCTAAAATCTCAGATTTTCTCCATTTCTCTCTAGAAAACATCTTTAAAACTCAAATACACCTTGGTCTAGTGGTTTCTCAACCCTTGTCCTTTGGAGAAAAAAGTAGAGCACACAAAGAGCTTTCATTTGATTGAAACAAAATTCGTTTTCAGTTTCGTCGAGTTTCAAACCTTGTTTTTCTTGATTCTTATCTTCAAGGTCAGGATTTCTTCGCACTTTAGTATGGTTTTTAACTTAGTTATTTGTTTTTTTAAAGAAATGTTGATATTGGGGATTTTTGGATAAAAATATAGGGTTTTGGTTTTGAAATCAAAAGAGGGGTTTTCAAATGGATTCTTGAAAATAGTTGTGGAATTGAAAATGTGGTTGAGTTATGATAAAATGGTAGATTTTATCATTGGAATTGATTTATAAAGAAAAGAGGATTTTGTCCTAAAATGTGAATAATTGATTTTGTAAAGAGGAAATGGAAATGATGTTGGATTTTATAGGATTGGAATGATGATGATGTTGATGGTGGAGTTAGATATGCATTGTCACTCCCATTTTGAAATTTTGGAAATGTTATCTTTATTGAAAATTATCCATCTATTTAGAGATATCTGTTTTGGACTATCGGTAAAAGACAGCTATGATTGTTGTAGAGATTACATGAGAATTAGGAGAATTGAAACTAATTTTTCATCCATTTGCATTGAGCATCGGGCATACTTAACACATTGAAAATGTATATTGTTTTGTGAAAAAATGGTGAATACCTTGATAAATCTAGGTAGGGGTGTGGTTGTGGTATTATTGTTGGCTAGTGTGTCCTTGGTAAAAATTCAGAAACCCGCGTGGTTAGGTGCCGAGCTTTCCGATTGGTACCGATAAAAATGGTAATTGGTAGTGCTTGTATAGCTTACTTGCAAACACGTTCTTAGAGATTCCCAATGTTGTATCCACTACACTACTTTCTATTGTAAAGGAATTGATTTCATGAATTGTGTTATAAATCCGACATTGCATGATTTTGGAAAAAGATATACACTGTGATAAAGTACCTCTACTATGTTTTGGCTCACCCCATGTGGAAAATCATTTTCAGGTGCTGATGATATGTCTCTGCCAAGGCCGTAGCTTGGGAGGACTTGAAGCCAAGAGCTTCTTTTGTTATTGTTGTAATTATTTTTGTTCAAACCTAGGGTTTTATTTGTATTGAGTTTCAAACTTACTTTTGTTATAATCAAGTATCGTCTTGGAAAGTTGTAACCAATAGGACATTACTTTATTTGTTTAACTTTTATTTCATATTGTTTACTTGTGACACATGCTATAGATTCAGAGTTAGAACTTATGAATGTATAACTGCATGTGTTAGCTTTTGTACAATGGAAACATATGAATGGAAGGATACTATGTTCAGAATTGTGTTATTTAATAATTGTCATGAGATGCATTATGGTTATACTTTCGGGGCGGTACACTAAGTATAAAACTAAAAATAAAAAAGAAGTCTAATAAAATGAATTTTATCTCTGTAGTAGAAGAAAATATTGTTTTGACTAAGGTGCGGTACAACTTGGGATATATGCCAGGCATGTTTGGCTACGTGAAAAATTAAAAAGAAAAAAATTGTGTACGTTTTTTTGTATATCCGGTACGTTTGTAGAAATAACATATGTCGATAAATACCCGGTGCGAATACGACATGTTTGTCGAAATATCCATGCTGACAATTCCAAATGAAGATTTTTATATTTTTTATTATTTGCAAAATATATATTATTTAAAGTTTAATTTTTTTCATTGTTGAGATAAAAAATTATGTATTAAATATTTAAATTCAATTTTTTTTTTTATATTTAGAGAGTTAATTGATTTTTAAGGATAGTTTAGAGGGTAAAATGAAATTTTAAATTAAGTTTGGTACCATGTCAGGAAGTTCCATTTGATTATGGACAGAATGTGACAGTATGAACTAAATTGATTAAAATTTTAAAAGTTTGCGGGGCAAATTAACATTATACAAAATCTGAAGGTCAAATTAAAAAATGCGTAAAAATTTGAAAGGCACTATGATATCCCTCCAAACAAAAAAAAAACAAATATATGATTACTTCGCTAACCAAGCTTCTGGCTAATAATTACCTAACACTACTTTGTAACGTGAAATTATGAGTTCAATTCTTATGGATAACAGCTTGATACTCATTATTTCTTCCTATATGTGATTGTTGGGCTTTCTTTGAGGCAATTGTTGGGTTGGATTAGAAAATTTCTTTGGATTAGTTGTTGGATTGTACAGTTTGATGTAATAATTCTTATATTTATAATTAATTTCTTATCCTTTGACTAAAAAATAAAATGGTAAGACCTTTAAAGTTATTTTTAGTTATAATTAATTCTTATTATTTCTTTCTTGTTATGAAAATTGTATTTATAATTAATTTCTTATCGTTTGACAAAAAATAAAAAAAAAACAAAAACAAAAACAAAAACAAGATGATAAGGCCTTTGAAGTTGTTTTTGCGGTATAAATTGTTAGCAAATGTTAAAAAAATAAATTATATGACATAAAACTTTTCAAAAATAAAAAAATCAAAAATCAAAAGTAATCTATTTAAATTTCAACAAACAATATGTATATCATATTTCTAGTTACCATGAAAAATATTTTATAAAAATGATTATGAAAAAAAATTTATTCTTAAATTACATATGTAATAAGTTATAACGTATAATATAAAGATAAAGTTTTTTTCTTGACGATTTTCAAAAAAACATTTTTCATGATGGCTTGTATTTTTCTTAACCTTACGGCATACACTTCTATGCACTTTTCAATATTTATATATTTTCTTATCTTGTTTAGGGTCTTTGGCCTATTCCTTGTGTATGTAGCCTCACTTTATGATGTGAGGCTCATCCTTTATATTTTAAGTTTTTTTTTTAAATTTATTTAAAAGTTAATTGTTATTTAAAATTAGATTAAAAAAAAAATTACGTTAGCTACAATAAGATATAAAAATATATTATTATATTAGAATTTAGGTTTGTATTAAAGGTATGAAATATGTATAATAATATTTTTTTATGCCGCATGGTTGTCAATATGTTATTTTCTAATATAATTTTAGACATAAGTTAACTTTTGATGTAAATTGAGAAAAACTTGAAACATAAAAGCCTAAAGTGGAAGAAGAAAAAAAAAAAAACCTTTAAAGTCCAAAATGAAAAAATAACTAAACATAAAAGAAATAAAGTATAATTCACTCAAATTTCACTTTACCATTTACTCAAATCACGTGATATGTCCTTTATAATAGTACTATAAAAATTTATAAACATAAATCATGAATGACATAACTTTTTTTATTACAAAAATATAATTTTTTTTTTTAGATAAATTACACTTTACATCATTAAAGTTTTACTATTTTTTCATTTTAGTTCTTAATTTTTTTTTAAAGAAATTTAACCAAAATGTCTCTATTAGACCCTTATTTGGTGAAAATAAAAACACAATTTATTTTAATTCATAAACCCCTAAGGAGAAAAACACATAATTCAACAATGACAAAGTAAAATATCTTTTTTTTTTTTTTTGACAATATTGCTAGTGAGACAGAATAGCATGTAGTATGTGAGACAGAATAACATGTTACTGTTACTATTTATATCAATTTCGACGGTAATAGTTTTTTTTAATAAGAATTTCATAGTCAACATAGATCTTATTTGATAGACCTTGATGAGAGAATTTTAAAAATACCAATTTTATTAAAAATCGACATTTAGATTAAAAGTTATATTATTTTAAAATTTAATATTTTGATAATAGTAATATGTGTTTGACTTTTCAAAGAATTTTTTTTATGCTTATCCTTAATATGTTAAAGTTTTATTATGAGGAGACATTTTGGCATACTACATGCACCTTTTTAAGAATGCACATTGTAATATCTCCCTGATTATTATATTAGAGTTTAAATTTGGGTTAGAGGTGTAAGTTAAATATAATGATATATTTTATGCCATGTGGTTAGTAATGTGACATTTTTTTTAAATCTAAATTTGGCCAAAAGTTGACTTTATGAGTAAATTGAGAAAAATTTAAAATGTGAAGGGTCAAAGTAAACAAAATAAATTTTAAAAGCCAAAATAAAAAAATAATAAAACATAAAAAGGACAAAGTGGAATTTTTCTATTTGTTTGCTCACCATAAAAATTATAACTTTTACTTTAAGATGCTTATTATAAATTCATTATATATAACTTTTATCACAAATTAATATATCGCATGCCACAAACATTCGAAACTTTTATCATAAAAAATGGTAAAGTGATGATTTTACAAACAAAACTTGTACAAAATACAGAATGAAGTGACACAAGTGTGTACATTTATTTTAAATAAAAAAGCTTATTAAAATGACTTTGCAATTTCTAAAATGTTACAATCTAATTATTTTGCAAGACTTTTTATATGAATTTTTTTGTTTATAAATTAATTTTTAAAATCATAACTTGTAAGAACGTATATCATAAATTTATCATGAAGTAATAGACTCTACCATAATGTTCTCCCAGCCAAATACTTTAGGTTTTGGGGAGTAGATTTTAGGCTTTTTTATTATTATTATTATTTTTTTAAAGTTAAAATTCACAAAAAAGATAAAATAAACTAAAATAGTTAATAAAATAAAATGTCATATCAAACTTATAATCATTTTATTTGTTCTCTTACAATATCACATCTAATTATAAAAAAATCTAATTATCTTTTTAAATATAAAAATTTTAACCCACTAAAACAACTTATTAAAATAATCAATTTCCAAATCAAGGTCTATATTCAATATACTAGGCAAATAAAAAGGCCTCACACACTAGGTGGAGCATGTGGGTGATGATGGGCTAAAGTCTGAGCCTGAAATGTTTGGTGGTATAGCCAACTACTACAGTGATCCACACATAAATGATACAGTATAAGATAATGTTTAATGATTCATTAAATCTATCATTCAATTTAGAATTTTACAAAGTTTTCATCAAATTAAGGATGGATATATTTTTCATCAAATTACTATTAATAACCGTTGAATTTTTACCCCTGGATGTCCCTCTGATGACCACCTCAAGGTAAAAATTTATAAAATAATTACACTGACCAGTTGTCCGTCGATCAATCGATGGCTAGATGAAATTTTAAAAACCTCAATTAAAACACTTGATATCAAAGAAAATTTCTATTCAAATTTTACCCAAATTTGGTGATGAAAAAAGATGTACAGTTGCAGATGTCCTAAAGATATGGTCAGTAGCATCATTATAGAGAAAGGCAAGTGGATCTCAATCTCACAGTAAAAGCACCTACATCAGTCTCAAAAAATTTTGGATCAAATTATAATTAAAAATTTATTTATTTATTTATACTTTTTATTATAACTAATATTTTTTGTATGTATACACTTGATTAGACTCTCTATTTTAAAATTAAATTTTATAAAATATTTATTTTATATTGTTAAAAAGTAGTTAAAATAATATACGAAAAATTAATTTTATATTATTATATATATGTAGTTTCATATTAAATATATATATCTATACTATTATAAAGTGAACACCTTTTATAGTGTCCTGAAACTTTACTCTCCTCATGTCATGTGGTAGTATTTTTTATTTTTTTAAAAAAAGTTAAACAAAGAGATGGGTAAGGCTTGAACCCATGACCATAGGTTTAAGTACGAGGACTCATACCACTTAAGCTAAGTATACATTATAATATTAATTTCATTATTATTTTTTTTATTCCTACTTATTTAAATTGCACACACATTGTGTGTGACACCTACTAGTATATATATATTTTTTTGATACAGATGAAAGCAAACAAACAGAAAAGAAAAAAACAGGGCAACAAGGGCTAAGCCCTCATGGCACCAACTCCAGTCATATCCTCAATAATAAGAGCTCTAACAGCTTCAGGGGGGGTCTTCCAGCATGACCACATGGTCAGTCTGCACTACTCCAAGGTTAGCCAGCCGATCAGCAACTCTGTTGCCTTCCCTCAGTGTGTGTCGAAGGGAACAATTGTAGCGCTTCAGTAGGAACTTGGTATCCTCAATGAGAGCTCGTAAAGGGGAATTATGGCTCGGATCACTGTGAATTAAATCAATAGCATGTGCTGCATTAGTCTCAATAGCCACATTCAATGTGTTTTTCTGGAAAAAGGATGGTCAGTCCGCGATATATAGCCCATAGCTCAGCTTCCACAGCAGAACAGTGGCCTAAATATCCGTAGTAACCCCAAACCCATGTACCAGCTTCGTCCCGTAGGAGTCCTCCATAACCAGCTTGTCCAGGGTCACCCTTGGAGCTACCATCAGTGTTGAGCTTGAGAGTACCTGCAATAGGAAAACACCAATTAATAGATGTAGGAGTTGTTGAATTGGGATGGAGAGGAGAAGAGAAAGCCTCTTCAATCTCATGAGCATAGGTCCAAATATTCTTGAGGCTAGCTTGAATGGGTTGGCTAACATTTTCAAAAACCATGAGATTGCGAACTTTCCAAATCTGCCACAGAGTGGCAGAGAAGAATCTGTACCACTTAACATCAAGAAACACATTTTTATTTTTCAAATTAATCGCCACCCATTCTGCTAGAGGTAGGCTGCAACCTTCCTCCCACCATCTAAGGCCTTTAATTTCAGTCCAAATAGCTTTAACACAGGGGCACTCGCGCAGGAGATGGCTTGAATCTTCACTATATAGGCCACATCTGGGGCACACTGCTGTGGTTGTCATATTCCTCCTGAATCTTAATTGATTGGTTAGTAGTCGATCATGGAGGATGAGCCATAGGAAGCATTTGAGCTTTTGAGGGATTTTAGCTTTCCATAACCATTTCCAGGTCCTTCCATCAGCTTCTTGGTTAGATATAATCCTGTAAGCCGAAGCTGTGGAGAAAGTGCCCACAGCGGTTCCAATCCAAGTGGGCGCATCAGTGTATGTCACAAATCGGGGTCTGTGGATCTTGGTGATCTCTTGAAGGTCCTGTGGGGTAACAATATTGGCAATACTCTCAGTGTTCCACTTGCCTTCCTCATCAAGAAGTGAGCTCACCTTATCTAAATTATTCACCTGTGTGACAGAGTAGTTGTGGGCTAAAGGCTGTAAGCCACACCACCAGTCATGCCATAATGAGATATGTTCCCCATTTCCTACATTCCATTTAACCCCTTGTCTCAGAATGTCCCTGTATCGGCAGATGTTTTTCCACACATGAGAAGCCCTCCTCTCCATAGGCCAGTTGTAAATGCTATGACTTCTAAGATATTTATCCTGCAACACTCTGCACCAAAGTTTGTTATGATCAGCAAGGATTTTCCAGCCTAATTTGGTCAAGAGGGCAGCATTATTGTCCCTGGCTTTTCTAAGCCCGAGGCCCCCTGCCTCCTTAGTCCTACAGACCTTATCCCAGTTAAGCAAATGGACTTTCTTATGGTTATCCGTGTCCCCCCAAAGGAAGTTCCTGTTAATTTTATCAACTTCATCACAAAATCGTCTAGGCAGCTCCATGATTTGCATGTTATAACTGGGGATGGTAGATGTAACTGATTGTATAAGAGTGGTTCTACCTGCAAGGGATAAATGTTTGGTCTTCCACCCTGAAAGTCTAGTTTTCAATTTCTCAAGAATGTCATTAAATAAGCTCTTAGTAATCCTTGTATGTAAAAGAGGGGACCCAAATACTTACCTAAGTCTTGAGTGAGAGGAATGCCACATTGATAGCTTAAAGATCTTGCGTAGTTAGAGGAGACATTTTTGGAGACAAACATTTTGGATTTCTGGAGACTAAGTTTTTGTCCAGACATTTTGCAAAAATCATTAAGAACTTCCATGATGGTGTTGCAGTTGCACTGATCAGCTTTGGCAAAGAGGATAAGGTCATCAGCAAAAAATAAGTGAGTTAGAGCAGGACTAGTTCTAGAGACTTGGATGCCCTTCCAAGCCCCTACATCAACTTTAGATCGGATCATATTAGAGAGTCTCTCCATACAGAGTACAAACAGATAAGGGGAGAGGGGGTCTCCTTACCTAAGACCCCTCTCATTCTGGATACTTTCAAGAATTTCCCCATGCCAAAGAATGGAAGATTGGTTGTTAGTGACACAATTCATAATCAAATCAATCCAATTTTCATTAAGTTGGAATTCCCGAAGGGTGTCCCTAATGAAATCCCAAGATAGCCTGTCATAGGCCTTATCCAGGTCAATCTTGAACACCATACCCCATCTTTTCCCTCTCAAGTGTCTAAGGGTGTGCAGAATCTCCTGGGTGATGATGATATTATCTGTAGTGTTCCTTCCAGGTATAAAACTGCTTTGATTAGGGCTAATAAGTGTGTCAAGAAGTGGTCTAATACGCGCCACAATGATTTTAGTAATGATCTTGTAGGATACATTACAAAGGCTGATGGGTCTGAATTGTTTGATGTTTTCAGCATTTTCCATTTTGGGGATCAGAACGATAAGAGTTTCATTCACTTCATTAGGGATCCTCTTGTTATGGAAGCAATTTTTAACAAGATCACACACAGAAGGGCCCACAATATGCCAATATTTATGATAAAACAGGGCTAGAAAACCATCCTTACCTGGAGTTTTAAAAGGCCCAATGCTTTTAACAGCACTCCAGACTTCAGCGTTGGTGATGGGTTTTAAGAGAATCTCATTCTCATCATGAGTAAAAAATGTAGTGTGAAGATTATTCCACTGGGCTAAATGGTGAGTAGTCTCAAATTTGAATATATGTTCCCATCAGCGGTTGGCTGGCCGAACTACCGCTGAGTATATGACATTGACATCCAAAGTATGTGAGAAGTATAGGACATCCAAAGTTTTCATATTCTTAAAAAAAAAAAAATTGTACGACAATTAGTTATTTGGCAGGATGTCTGATCAATCTTAAGAATAAATGATAAAATATTATAAAATTTATGAATGGAAAATTAGTTTAAAAATAATTTGTTAAGGTTGATAGAGTAAGAATTTTATGATTTATTAACTATATTTAATCAAAATCTACATTTGTTGAGGTTGATGTGGATGTTCTAACAATCAAAACATACAGAATAAAGAAATTATTACAGATGATCAAAGTTTATCTTGAAAGTTATTTTTAAAATAAAATAAATGATGAAGATACAAAATTAATAAGATACGTGTTATATTTCAAATAATTTTAACTCATAGATACATTAATTTAAATAATTTTTCTAAGTATATAGGCATTGTTATATAAAATATTCTTAAAACTCAACTACTTCAGTTTGTCAACACTCCACATTGAAGGGACTCCCCAAAGGTAATTTACAACTACTTATAGTGCTTACAATCTTATTGTGGGTCAAGATAATAATGGTCCTAACAGCATCCACAACGGACTCACTAACAGACAAGTTAGTGTCAGAGGTTAATTTTTGGTTAGTCAAAAATATTGTTTAGCACTGTAATGGAAATGTTAATGGGCTGGCATGTGCAACACATTAGTGTCAGATGCTAAAGTGCTTGTCAACTACTGCCAGCAATATAGCTAATCATTGTGGGACCTGCTTGAATATAATAATATTTTTCAAATAACAATCCAGAAGCAATATTATTGTTGCTAATAGGCATCCGTTGATTCAAATTTTTTACCGTTGTGCACAGTTTGTCTTCTTCAATAAAATGCAAACCAGTATCTATTCTTGGCCATTTCCTATTCTCAATCCTTCCATTAAAAAGGAATTCAATTGTATATCAACCAAAACTTCCGAAAAATGGATCCTCGTCCTCCATTTCAATAATTAGTTCAATTAGCAACAAAACTCTTGTACAATCCTTTTTTTGTACAAAGTATTTATCATACTCTTTAACATCATTCAAAATGTGAAGAAACAACTCTCGGCGCATTCAGAATCGTCTACGAAAATAGTTAGGTGGATAAGTACAATACTCAGCAAAAAAATCTCTCCATATTTGTTGATCGCTTCCCCACGATCACGCTTTATATATTGCCTCTCAATTGGTTTTGAGATTAGTGTTAGCATTTGCGGTGGAAGAAGCAAATTCGTCATCTTTTGAACACATTTATTGTAATGTTGTGAAACCGTCTCTTGATCTCCATCAGATGAGCTATCGTCGTTGGTTGAAAAACTAAAATGTTTAGAAGAACTAGACTCCATGGTAGGAATAAATTGAGACGATGATGCCATTGATGTTTTTATGGGAAAAAATGAAAGAGAAGATAAAAGAACAAATAATCTGGTTGTTAGATGAAAAAAAAATGCACTTGATTTGAATATATAAAACTTGTTTGTTTATTAGTTGGTGACAATACAATATACATTTGTTTGTTATAAATTATAGGCGTTGTTGAAGTAAAATATTGCTTTTGGCAGTGGAGCATCGGTATAATGTGAAATATAGCCGTTGGCAGTGGAGAGAGAGGAAAGGAGAGTTGGTAGAAGGGTGGGTCCCACATTTATATATATACATGTTAGAAATTGGACGCCTATGTGGTATGACCCTTAGAACCTTTTGAACCTTATCCATGTAAGTTTGAATTTGAATTCAAAACTTATTTGGATAACTATTCAGGATATCTATATCTATCATATCAATAGATATGGATAGATGGATAGATAGATATTGGTTATATATAAGATTATATGGTTAATCTAAACATATACGTATATCAGATATACGTTATGTGGTTTTTACCCATAATCTTTTTTCCCAGACTCTCTCTCTGACTCTCTTCCAGAAAACAACGATCAAGCCATTTTGCACTGTGACTTGTGTGGGTGATACTCATTTTGTAGTATCACTCCACTGCTGGGTTCGTTGTTCAGATTTTGGAAGCACGTGATTTACCCGCGAGGTTGTGTCATTAAGGTATAATCTGAATTATTTTTATCCGCTGCGTTAATTTATTGAGAGGGTGATTTATGATCTGGAGTTGGGCTGAGATATCGACCGATCAGGTTGAGAGCCCAGCAGTGCATTGGGCCGAGATGATCCACTGTTCGCCCAGAGAAGGGCCGCCAAAACTTGGGCCGGGCAGAGTTTGGACCGAGTGTGTGCCACCCCGGACCGTACAGAAATTGCTCGGCCAGGAAGTGACCGGTCAGACCAGGATGCTCGGTCCGAGGATGGTCGAAGCCAGACAGGCTGAGAGACCGGCGCCCGGAAAGGCGCGGTCAGCCGAGGTAGTTGATTGACCGGCAGGAAGGCCAACCAAAGGAGGTGCCCGGGCTAGGCTTTGCCGAGATGCTGCCTAGCCTGGTCATCCACGTGTTTGTCCAGCTAGGCGCATGAGTATGAAGCATGACATGGCCGAGGAAGAGCAGCTCGGCTGCCGAGCTCCAGCTGCGAAGTCAGGCAGTTGAGGTTAGGTGGTGAATGGCATGGTTTATGCTGACAGATGGGATAGCAGAGCCACGTGTCAGGAGACGACTGGGAGTGGATATGGGGGTCAGAAGGTATATAAGCATGTCTGCGCCCCCCATACGTAAGGTTAATCTATTAGTGTAAGGATTTCTTACACTCAAACATTCTCTCCCTTCTCTCTATCCATCCTAAGGTGTGTGCTAACTTGACCGTCAGAGGGTTGATTGAGTGTGAATATATTGCAAGAATTGAGAGGGTCAAACATGTTTTTTTTTTTGAGGGATTAGAGATGTTTTTTGGACCGGTGTAATTAGATGGGTCTGGGGTATATGAGACACTATTTCTGTTCTTTTTGGGTTGATGTCTCTATGCTAGCTCATTTTGAGTTTCTAGTATAGAGCTCCTACATGCAGGTGTTCTCAACAGTCGCACGATGCAGTGGCTAATATGAGATTGTTCATTTTTGGAGAGATTGAGATAGAGATGTGGCAGTGTCATGCCAACTCATGTCCGAGTGGGAGATGTTAGAAATTGGGCGCCCATGTGGCATGATCCTTAGAACCTTTTGAACCTGAACCTTTTGAACCTTATCCATGTAAGTTTGAATTTGAATTCAAAACTTATTTGGATAACCATTCAGGATATCTATATCTATCATATCAATAGATATGGATAGATGGATAGATAGATATTGGTTATATATCAGATTATATGGTTAATCTAAAGATATACGTATATCAGATATAGGTTATGTGGTTTTTACCCATAACCTTTTTTCCCATACTCTCTCTGACTCTCTCTCAGAAAACAACGATCAAGCCATTTTGCACTGTGACTTGTGTGGGTGATACTCATTTTGTAGTATCACTCCACTGCTGGGTTCGTTGTTCAAATTTTAGAAGCACGTGATTTACCCGCGAGGTTGTGTCATTAAGGTATGATCCGAATTATTTTTATCCGCTGCGTTAATTTATAATGTTTTTATGTTTTACATTGGTATCAGAGCCTATATGGGTTTTTTTGTGCTTATTTTTTATGCATTAAAATATGTGTATTTTTTTATATAAATATATACACATTATATGCATGAAAATTAATGGAGGAGGAAGATGAAGCGCACGGTTTATTGCACTTTAACTCTCATTGATTGAGAATGTGATACACTTCATTTTTATGTTCATTAAATGTTATTTTTAATGCCATAAATATTTTTATTGTGAAAAATGGAGTCCGGCAGTACAAAAATCGAACCAGAAAACGCCATTGGAAGGCGGAGCGTGGGCCTCACGCGCCACCTGATGCCGTGGGAGGCTTCCACGCGCCTCCATGCGCCTCCACGCGCGCGCTGTTCGGCGCTTTCCACGCGCGCGCCCTCCGCACCACACACGCGCGTTGAGCCACGCCGTTTTTCCTCTGCCGGGTTGGCTGCTGATGTTAAGGGTCTGTTTGTTTTGTTTTTAAATTTTGAATCGCGTTAAATGGTCATAATTAATTCGTTATAGCGTTATTTTAAGCGTGGTTAGTACCGTTAGACTCAGAATTATATTTTCTATCTTTTGTAAAATTTTTAAAATTTTATGAAAATAAAAAATATTTTTCCTGAAATAATAATTCATTATTTCTGCTTTAAAATGCATTTGGTGTTGCATGATTAAGTTTCTGGGGCTTTTTTTTTTTTATTGTAGACTTCTGAAAAGTTCTACTATTTACTAGTATTATTGTTTCAGTTTATCAGTTTCTGGATTTTTTTATTTCTAATTTTATGTGTGTTTATTAGTTATTTAAAATTCCAGAAAATTCCAGAAAATTTCAAAAAAATTTCAGAAAATTTTAGAAGTGATATAGTTTCTGTTATGGCATAATTTGAATATTGAATACAACATATTATTTTTTTTGGGTTTGTAATATGTTGTGATTAGAATAACATGATTAATTATTTTTTATTTTAATTCCGTTATTAAATGTAACATAGCATGTATTGTGTAATAACCCTCATGCTATCCTAACCATACTCATATGCATTCATGTGATTCCGTTTTGTAAACTTGCATTTCGAGTCTTGTCCCTGTTCATTTAAATGTTATAGCATGTTTTGTATCTTGCTTGGTGTGAGTTTAGCCGAGGTCATTTTCAGTTATCTTGGAACCACTTTGTTTGACCTCCATCCTCGCCCTGACATATTGGCCGAGATGTCATTATCTAGGCCGAGGTGTTCATCACCTAGACCGAGGTGTGAATCATCTAGGCCGAGATGTTACCTTTGCACCCAAGTGATCTTGCCCCGGAGTGGTATGACCTAGACCGAGGTGTGGCATATCTAGGCCAAGGTGTGGCACAGCTTAGTCAAGTGTTGTCCTTCCTAGCCGAGGTCATCATTCCCTACTTGCCGATGTCTTGATATTAGCCGAGGTCCTTACTCGCCAGAGTGCCCATGCCGTCTTGCTTGTTGAACACACTTTGTCATAGTTTTGTCTTGTCACTCAGTCACCTTTTTGTTTAGCACCAACCAGCCGCTGCCACGTGCCTCTGTAGAGGGTTAAGTCAGTCAACAGACTTAGAAATGAATCATTTTTGCTATATGTCTTTGGTTGTGAGGAGAGAGAAGCTCTAGAAGAAGAAGAAGAAGTTTAGAGTGAGAGAGTGGGTTTCGAGCTTGATTCCTAGAGATCAAACCATTAGATTCGCGTATTGAGGTTAGATTCTTGATCTACTCTTGTCATTCTTACTAATCATCTAGCTGCATTGCATGATCGAACCTGTTTTGCATGTCATGCATCGATTTAAAGTTGGTTTTGAAAAGAGAAAATGGTGTTCACGTATTCTTGAAAGAAAGGTCTTGTTTGATCTGGAAGGTTGCATTTAAGTTTCATGTTTTTGTGTTCGTTCTCACTAGATCCTTGAATATGGGTACCCAGGTCCATGTTTTTGAACTCATAGCATGAAATCCCAGATTTTGTAATAACAAATCACGATCCTTGCATTCATCTCCCTCATGTTCATGCTCTTCGTGTTCATCATGTTCTTCAAGGAAGGGAAACCCAGATTTTTCTCGACTTCATTCTGCTGAATGTGGCCATCGAGGCAACACCTCGGCAAGGAGGTGTGGGACCTCGGCCTAGACCTGGTAGTCGCCCAGCATGTTTTCTCGAGATAAAGAATTGTGTTTGTTCTGATTTGACTTAGTCTTGGGGAAATGCCGAGATCATCTGCATGTATGTGAAACTTGTTTGAAAGTGCATTCAACCGACTTTGCCATGTGTTTGTAGGGTTTGGACTTGCCTTGACCCCGACGTCTCAAGAACTAAGTGAGTGGTATTTTTAATAAAGCTATGTTATAATGTTTTGATAAAGTCTCGTTTTGCTCAGTTTTGAGAAAGTATTTGTAAGCATGAATGGTTATTCCTAATTGGAAAATACATATATATATTCTTGTTTTGATGACATTCTTGGAAGTCCGTACGTGCTAAGGGACTATAAGCGTTTGTAGCACAAAGTTTGGAAGTCCGTACGTGCTAGGGGAATCTAAGCATTAGTAGCACAAGTCCTTAGTGTCCGGAGACTATAATGCAACGACACCATTAAATTGAGATATCTCCCTTGTCTTGCCTTGTCTTGTCTTGTTTGCCATGGACGGTTTACCGCGTGGGTCTTGTTTGCCGAGATGTCATCACTTGTATTATAACGATGTTAGTAAGCATCCTTTGAAACTTAACAGATTTGGAAAATGGACTTGGTTCATCCCTTGACTTGTACCAATATGTTATGTATTGTTTGATAAAGATTTTGAATACCAGTCATGCAAACCCCTTTATTTCTTATACCATTCACTGAGTATCCAAGCTCACCCTCTCTATATATATGTAGGTGATGAGCAGGAAGGCGGTGACGCCTAAGTGTGACTCGCAAGCTGTTTTGGGTTTTGTTATGTCGGCTTAACTTGCATACACGTCGGCAGTCTTGAAAATTATGCTTCTCGGCTTATAATGCTTGTAATTTACACATGTCGGTTGAAGAAGCCTTTTGATCAAGATGTAAAATGTATTTTGTACTTTATTGTATTTGTATCCAAGTGGTAATATTATGTAAAGTTGTATGTTATTCCATGTAACTTACGCACTGCTCTTATGGACCACTTGCACTTTAAAATTTTGCTTTCGCACTTGTGAGCCCCATATATATTTATACTCTGTTTGTGTGTGAATTTTGAAAGTTGGCCTTCGGTAATCTCGGGTTACTGGCCATCACGACACTAAACTACTAGGGGCGGTTTGGGGTCGTGACATATTGATTGTGAATCTACATTATGATGCTATTGTATGGAATTAGAATATTTTATCATGTTTTTTTAGATATGCCATAGTCAGTGGGAGGTTATTCGGTTGAGAGAAATCTTTGTAGATTAACTCCCGAAAACCAATATTTTGCGCATAAATTAAATTAAATTTTGGATAATTGTCACCTGTGGCGCAAGAGATGATTACGAGCATAGCGGATTTTCGATCTTGCGGCTTGTGTAATATTGTCACTATTTAATTTAGATTTTTGCGGCAAAATTATATTATGCTAATCAAACTTAATCCCAATACGAATTTCTCTCTAAATTGACTTAGCTTATGAAAGTTATTTGGTTGACCTAGACTTAGTAGAGATATTCAAATGTGAACAATGTAATCCTATTCTTTAGATGAACAAAAGTCTTGGAGACTTGAGGTCAGACCTTAATTGAGCCAAAGTAAGGAAACATGACTCAAAGTCGCCGTGGTTTTGTTGTCTTGTTTGGCATAATAAAAACTAATGTGTGCGCTATGGTTAGTGGCATGCTACGTAGTTTTGGTTGACGAGTTTTGAAGTTATGAAATTAGTAAGCCCTCAATAGATCTGTATATGATCTTGACTAATGAGCTGCGCGGATTGACTTTGTAATTTGACTTGTAAATAATGTTACATCATTGGATGAAGTAACATTCAAGAGTCACGTCATCCAAGAAATGCGAGCTTAAATAAATTAGTCATTAAGTGTAAGACGAGTAGCCAGTATTCAAGAGTCATGTCATCCAAGAAATGCGAGCTTAAATAAATTAGTCATTAAGTGTAAGATGAGTAGCTAGTATGAGCAGTGTTTTACTCTCTACCCAATTATTGGGAGCGGATGGAGCAAAATTTCATGCACGTTGAAATATCACGTGAAGTTAAAAGATTAGCGCTTAGAAACTGCAAAATCTATTAACACTAAGTGAAAATATTAGCGCTTAGAAGCTGCAAAATCTATTAGCATTGCCAACATGTCTAAGTCTGGACACTTATTGTTTCCACACTTGAGTGTGAGACATGAGGAGGGGCTCCTTTGTATGATTCCTTAGCTAGGCTAACGTTTTTTTAATAACGTTTACCACTAAGTGAAAACGTTGCAGCATAATAATGAAAGGGTCAAGGCTGACAAGGTTGTTATGACTCTAAGAATTTCACGCATCGCTTGTGAGAGCATTGCGTTCAATTAGACTCTTTAGCCTAATTCGCACTTAAGTTGCTTCAGGAGCTGTCATATATTGATAGCTTATTCTCTCCTTCTTGTGGATAGTAGAATTAATTGCAAATAACTATGAAGCGAGAAATAGAGATGGCAACAGGAGTATCGTCATCTTTCAACTACATGCAGTAAAGTGTATGGAGAATAAAATTGACTTGAAGATGCAGGGGATTAGCACTTACTAGTCAAATTTGCGACTTAGGCGCACTTGATATCTCCATGACATCCCTTTTATGATCTAGTGAATATGAATTA
>NW_021025388.1:693462-710684 GCF_004153795.1 Camellia sinensis
CAAAGATAATCCGAGGATTCACTCAATAGTTAAGGCTCTGGCTTTTATCGATAAGTAAATCAATGGGTTGCAATTTTGTATCTAGAATCATTTTAGGATATTCCTAATGTAAGTCATCGAAGACAAAATAGGAATTCTCTCAAAACAATCCCTAAGGATCGTACATCCGAGCATATAAATTACATCACCCATGTCCATCATATCTAAAACAGAGGACTGCCCACCCTAGGTGGCAACAACCCTATAAATTCCTGGCTCAATATGACTAAATAAGGAAAAACTTCTTTGGACCATTGATCATGCCCCAGTGGTCTTCATCGATCATCGTTGGCCTATCATGGCTTGACGAAATCTAAGAACCACTATTTGGATAACTGTTTTAGGTTGTAAAAGATTTATTGGAACTAGCAACCTTTTGCACTCCTAACTTTCACCATAAAAGCAAAAGGTAAATCCCTACGGATCTACTTATCCAATTCTCTAACGAGAAAGTTGGGTCACAATGTCTAAGTCAAAATAACCTCACTCCCTAGGAGGAAGTCTTCTCATGGTCTATACTTTCCTTAATAGTGCGACTTTTCGGTATCTAGCGAGCCTTTGCCTCAACAATGACTATCCAAATTACGCATAACTTTAGAACAGTTTCGCTTCATAATGGAAAGTCAACCATATTATAGAAATGTTTAATCCTGAAAGACTTTGTCTTAAACTGCGTAACATTAATCCACTTTCTAAAAATAGGGACTAGAGCCTTTGGCATTATCCTAGGCTCTTTATCTTCTTCGGACAATCATGAATGTTTCCCTCTCAATCACCCAGTGATGACGTGGAAAATTTTCACATTCGCTACCACGCAACTAAGAATGTAGAGTATTCTTCCTTAATGGAGTAATCCATTAGTAGGCACATCGCTCCCACTGTCCCTAGGATATTGGAAATTTCTTCCATTCTCAACTAAGCTACATAAAGCGCTATGCTTAGAATTCTCTATCTTATAGAGTTCCAAAACTCTATTCTCGTCACCTTTACTAAGAAAACTTTATGTGACTTAGTTACACTACCACAAAGCTGCTTACCTATATGCACATGACCCGGAGGGTTTGCATGACCTCATACAATAATGCGCCACACGACCTTTGTGTTTACAAGACAGCATACAATAATGCGCTATAGAACCTTAGGTCTTAACTTGCAATCTTATGAGAAGTAGAATAAAGATAAGCTGCTTAACGGTTACAGATTG
Source organism: Camellia sinensis (assembly GCF_004153795.1). Classification (NCBI taxonomy): domain Eukaryota; kingdom Viridiplantae; phylum Streptophyta; class Magnoliopsida; order Ericales; family Theaceae; genus Camellia; species Camellia sinensis. The sequence continues at coordinate 694,706 of NW_021025388.1, forward strand.
CCCATAGATGGCTCTCTGCTAACCCATTACTCAAAAAGGAGTGTAAAATCTGATATGGAGGGCACTTAGTTAGGGATATAGGCAACAAACTAGTGCAATTCCTAATTGGAAATATATTTTGCGCTATTATCCACCTAACATTAACAATACTTAATTCCTTATCTCTACACACCATTGTGTTATTGAGTATTAGGAATAATCAATTTTTCTAAGCATCCATTTCTCTTCACAGAGCTTTCTAAAAAATAACTCAAATAGATACTCGCCACCTTGGTCAAAACTAAAAGCACAAAAGCTCTTATCTAATTAATCTCTACCTCATATGTGCAATGTCAAAATCATCTCAAAACTTTTGACTTATGGGAGATCAAATAGTCTTGACTCAGATGCGTATCGTAATCTATAAATGTGTCAAGATTGAGGCTTAACTATCATACCCTCACATATATCTAGTCACAATATCATAGTGGACTAAATGCGCCAATACAAATGACTTTCCACGGCTTTCCTACTTACTTATGCGCAACCATTGCGAACAAAGTTACACATTCACATGAGAACAGGATGTCATAAGCAAGTGGGCCCGGAGAAGCCTACTCAAACCATCGTGTCATCATCTCATTAATGTGATTAAGTAATATAAGCCACCGGTTCATGACCAATGTCATAAACTAATTCATATCATCTTAATGTGTGAGTTCTCGAAGACAAGTTTAAAGGTTTAGGCCCAACTAGGTAATGACTCATGACTAATTCCATGCACTCCGACGATCAAGTCAGTATATCTCTCAAAGATAATCAAGTACTAAACTGAATACTCAAAGTATAAATTACATACCTTAGACCCACGGGGGTGCCTCTCTTTTATAATATATTCAATCCAAGTCCCACTAGAAGTATGACTTCTATGAACTTCAATTTACTGTTTACTCTGGACTCTTGAAGAGATAAAGATAAACTCCCTAAGAGCTTTATCCTTATCTTGGCTAAGTCCCCTCTTTGCCTTAGGACTCTTGGCCCTTATCTCGGATTCCGATATCTTCGGAGATGACCTCGGCTTCTCCGAGATTACCTCGGCTTAACTACCAGGGCACGTGGCACCTCGGCTGACACGTCGGCGTCACCATACCATGTGTTGGTATTCAAAAAATATATCCCCATAACAACTATGTGTTTGAATCAATTTTCTATAATAAAAGAATGAATGATAAGAAAATAATGAATCATACAAAATGAATTCAAACACATCGTTTTCATTAATTAATTTACTCCTTTTTGAGTAATGGGTTAGCAGAGAGCCATCTATGGGCGATCTGTAACCGTTAAGCAGCTTATCTTTATTTTACTTCTCATCAGATTGCGAAGTTAAGACCTAGGGTTCTATAGCGCATTATTGTATGCTGTCTTGTAAACACAAAGGGTCGTGTGGTGCATTATTGTATGCGGTCATGCAAACCCTCCGGGTCATGTGCATATAGGTAAGCATCTTTGTGGTAGTGTAACTAAGTCACATAAAGTTTTATTAGTAAAGGTGACGTGAATAGAGTTTTTGGAACTCTATAAGATGGAGAATTCCAAGCATAGCGCTCTATGTAGCCTAGTTGAGAATGGAAAGAAATTTCTAATATCCTAGGGACAGTGGGAGCGATGTGCCTACTAATGGATTACTCCATTAGAGAAGAATACTCTACATTCTTAGTTGCGTGGTAGCGAATGTGAAAATTTTCCACGTCATCACTGGGTGATTGAGAGGGAAACATTCATGATTGCTCCGTAAGAAGATAAAGAGCCTAGGATAATGCCAAAGGCTCTAGTCCCCTATTTTTAGAAAGTGGATTAATGTTACGCAGTTTAAGACAAAGTCTTTCAGGATTAACCATTTCTATAATATGGTTGACTTTCCATTATGAAGCGAAACTGTTCTAAAGTTATGCGTAATTTGGATAGTCATTGTTGAGGCATAAGGCTCGCTAGATACCGAAAAGTCGCACTATTAAGGAAAGTATAGACCATGAGAAGACTTCCTCCTAGGGAGTGAGGTTATTTTGACTTAGACATTGTGACCCAACTTTCTCGTTAGAGAATTGGATAAGTAGATCCGTAGGGATTTACCTTTTGCTTTTATGGTGAAAAGTTAGGAGTGCAAAAAGGTTGCTAGTTCCAATAAATCTTTTACAACCTAAAACAGTTATCCAAATAGTGGTTCTTAGATTTCGTCAAGCCATGATAGGCCAACGATGATCGATGAAGACCACTGAGGCATGATCAATGGTCCAAAAGAAGTTTTTCCTCATTTAGACATTATGAGCCAGGAATTTATAGGGTTGTCGCCACCTAGGGTGGGCAGTCCTCTGTTTTAGATATGATGGACATGGGTGATGTAATTTATATGCTCGGATGTACGATCCTTAGGGATTGTTTTGAGAGAATTCCTATTTTGTCTTCGATAACTTACATAAGGAATATCCTAAAATGATTCTAGATACAAAATTGCAAACCCATTGATTTACTTATCGGTAAAAGCCAGAGCCTTAACTATTGAGTGAATCCTCGGATTGCCTTTGGGAGAAACAGATGACCTATATTCCTTGATTTTTTCTTTGTTGTGGGAGCCTAAAGTACGCTATATGGGCGTATTCGGCATGATAAGTGTTATCTTTAGTAAATGGTCAACAGAGTTGTTTAGACATTGACCTTGCTCATTAGGCTGTGGATAAAATGCTTTACTAGTAGCATATTAATTTGCTCATTGTAAGATTCAATGCGCTAGTTGGGCGCATTAAGAATGAATGCAAATTGGTCACCAAAATATCTTTAGAGTGGTTATTGCGCAAGAGGTAGTGATCTTAAATTACTTCATGTGAGGCGCACATGGTGGATTCCGTTGTATATATTTATCACAAGAGGTGCTGATAAGGCTTATGTTTGGAATCTAGAATAGTGATCTTGAATCACTTCATGTGAGGCGCACATGGTGGATTCCGTTGTATATACTTATTGCAAGAGGTGCTGATAAGGCTTTTGTTTGGAATCTATAATTGCGCAAGCTGTGGTCAATTTTTTTTAAATCGATCACTTATTTTGAGATGATGGGATGTTGACACTATTATGGTTTGTGTCATAATGATTAGCAGATGATGATATCAGCAGACAAGATTGGCTCACTCACACGAGCAATCGCCCTTGGCGCTTGGGAGCGAGCAAGGATGAGACTAGTGGTTTATTTTTATTTGGAGCCAAGAGAGGCTTAAATAATCCACTATGCATGTCGTCTTGGTTATAACCAAGATAAGGTCGTGTTAAGGACCAAACATGGATGTTAGTACCCACTTTTCATGTTGTGCCTGTCATGATTAGCCAGATGCGAGATCTCATTTGGCGCCTAGAAGGCGAGCAAATAGAGAATTCGGGTTAGGCGCTAGAAAGCGACTAGACTAATATCTGTACGGTGTATCGAGTATGACATCACTCTTTATGAAAGAGTTACTCCACCGTAGCATGTATTCATACTATATGTGCAGGGTTCTATAGCGCATTATTGTATGCTGTCTTGTAAACAGCTTGGCGACCGAGTAATAAGGTGAGAGAATGGATCCCTGTTTCCTCACCGTGTGAGTCTTACGTGTCATTATTGATATGACTTTCATTTATGTACCCTTTTGTGACTTTTGACTATGTCATAAGGTAAGGGGTTGATGTTCTGCTACTTTGGTATGTTGTCTGCGGTCATGTATGATTCGGCCTTAAGGGACATCACTGGGAAAGCGGTTAATCCTAAACTAAATGGCATGAGGGCAAAGGGAAGATTATCTAGTATTACACCACTGTTGTATATTCATTGCCGGCAACTCACATCGCTCTCTATGAGAGGCAGATTGAGTGTGAATATATTGCAAGAATTGAGAGGGTCAAACATGCTCTTTTTAAGGGATTAAAGATGTTTTTTTGGACCGGTGTAATTAGATGGGTCTAAGGTATATAAGACACTATTTCTATTCTTTTTGGGTTGATATCTCTATGCTGGCTCATTTTGAGTTTTTAGTATAGAGCTCCCACATGCAGGTGTTCTCAACAGTCGCACGGTGTAGTGGCTAGTATGAGATTGTTTATTTTTCGGGGAGATTGAGATAGAGATGTGGCAGTGCCATGCCAACTCATGTCCGAGTGAGAGATGTTAGAAATTGGGCGCCCATGTGGCATGACCCTTAGAACCTTTTGAACCTGAACCTTTTGAACCTTATCCATGTAAGTTTGAATTTGAATTCAAAACTTATTTGGATAATCATTCAGGATATCTATATCTATCATATCAATAGATATAGATAGATGGATAGATAGGTATTGGTTATTATATTTGATTATATACATCTGATATGATGGGAATAATATATCGATATCAGATACGTTATGTGGTTTTTACCCATAACTTTTTTCCCAGACTCTCTCTCTAACGATCAAGCCATTTTGCATTGTGACTTGTGTGGGTGATACTCATTTTGTAGTATCACTCCACTGCTGGGTTCGTTGTTCAGATTTTGGAATCACGTGATTTACCCGTGAGGTTGTGTCATTAAGGTATGATCCGAATTATTTTTATCCGCTGCGTTAATTTATAATGTTTTTATGTTTTATAATACATATATTCTTAACACATACCTTAACATATCCATTATATCATCAAACACTCACTATTCACTTACTAAATTAATAAACTCTTAACACACATTTTTTGGTCTCATTTTTATCACTTTTTGTCCTATAACACATTTTAACACATCTATTGTGTGGATGCTCTAATTGGGCTTGAATATGGAACATTAAGGCCCTTTGGAAATTGAAAAGTTTCATTTACCTAATCAGGGGCTGTTTCAAAGCCAACGAGACCGAGACGACTTTATAAAGTAATTATCAAGTGATGAGAAAGCTTCAACATCAGGAGAAACTTGGTGAAAATTCTTGCAACTATTTGCCAAATTTGGAAGAATAGGAACGATGAGGTTTCTCAAAATCACTCTGCACCAAGGTTTCCAAAAGTGGTTGCCGTCATCATAATGGTTATAGTAGTGTTGTTACAGTTGCAGAATGTAAAGACTGTAATATAACGGTTGCGGTAATCGAAACTGTAAATTTTCTTTTCGCACAATTTGAATTTTTTTTACTGATACGCATATTTTTTTCTTTCTTTCAAAATCACATTTATAAGGGTTTAAATAGATTTTGATTAATTTTTGTTAATTTTTAAATATGATCCAATATATTCCATATTTTTAAATCACTATAAAATGAGCTTTTTATATTTTTTTAGTAGTTAATGACTTTAAGAATAATTGATTTTAAATGTTTATAAAATTATTTTTGACCAATACCTGAACTAACTAAATAAAAGATATTTACAATTATTAAATGAAATGATTATAAAAAAAATTGTGTCATAAACAAAAATTATTTTTGAGTTAATGATTTTTTTTTAAAAGACATTTTTTCAGACAACACTTCAGCTAACTAAATAAAATTATTTACTATTAAGTAATAAATAAATGATTATAAAAATAAAAATTGTGCGATAAACAAAAATTAGTTTCGAGCTACTGATTATTTTTTTAAAACATTTTTTAAACAGCACATTATAGTAACAAAATAAAAGATATTTACAATTAAATATTAAATGAAATGATTATAAAATAAATACAATCACTATTTATATATATTTTTATTTTACATGCTAATGTAATGAAATAAAAATTAAAAATAAAATTATAAAGAAAACAATTCATACAATGTTTTTCCTTTGGGTTTGGATCATTTGAGTATTTGTTTGTTTTTTGTAAGATTATTTTTCTTTGGAAATGAAACTATTCAGAATATTGTAACAGTGTGTAATGGGACGTTATGGTCGTTATGGTACCGCAACAGCTGTTACGTAACACCGAAACGGCCAGTACACATGTAAACAAAAGCGGGTGTAACGGATAACGCTTACCATCACAACCGTTATGTAACGACCACAACCGTTATATAATACCGCTTTTTAAAACCTTGCTCCCAACGCACTCATGAAAGTTTCAGACTTATCAAAAGTTTTCAAGAGGCTTTGCCAATTTCCTCTCCTACTTGATCAAAAAAATCCCTAACTAATTAGATGGCGTTTCCCTTTAGGAAGAAAAACTCAACATGGATGGGAGATCCAGAGCAAGCAAGACATGGAGTTGTCCTTAAAGATAAAATTGGGAGCTAGGAGGTATTCAAAAGCACCTTGCTGTGATGGATATACGGCTTGAACAGGCCAGAGATTCTTTGATCGTTGCCACATAATTTATCATCTTAAGACCTACAATTTTATAAGCAATATTCACTCGATCTCCTTTGAATAATTAATTTTAATTCATTGTAATGTGCCACTCTAATGGTTGAAAATTTTAAAAGTTAGTTGAATTTAACATTTGATTGTGTCAAAATGATAAGTCACCATTGAGAGATGATATAACAAAAAAAGGAAGATATATATATATATATATATTTAAAACTATGAAAGGTCAAAAAATAACTTTAACAACATCATTTTAATTTGGGCTATTAGAGATGCCCTAACTAAGGGGTCGTTTGGCAATGACATATTTTAGTTAAAAAGTGAAAAAATCATTAAAAAAAATGAAAAAACCATAAATTCATAGAAAAGACTTCGTTCAGTTTTGAGTTTTCAAAAATTATTTTTCAATGGGTTTTCATTTGTCTTTACTATTTTTTATTTTATTTTTTTATTTTAAACATTTTTTTATATACTTTTTAGATATATCAAGATTAGATACATTTAAAAAGTAAAAGAGTTTAACTAAAATATGAAAAAAAAATCACTAAAAATAAATGAATACTTAAACAAAAATGTACACAGATTTTTATATGAATTTTTAGATGCATGTTGATTACGTGCATCTAAAAAGTATATATATAAAAAATTGATTAAAATATATTTTACTAAAAATAAATGAAAACTCATCAAAAAATAGTTTTTGAAAAATACTCTCATTTTCTTTACTTTTTGCATAATTGTTTTTTAAAAAAAAAGAAAAACAAAAAAAAAGTCTTTCCCAAACACTTTAATTCTTTTTATCTTATATTTCAACTAAAAAACCACTAAAAATATTACTTCCCAACTTGGGAAAGCATATGGTGTCACATGCACCATATTACAAAAGTTTGTAATTTTACCACAAAAATATGTAATATCAATCACAAAATACATAATCTCGCCATAAATTGGCATAACAAAATATCTAAAATTTTATGGTTGATATTGCAAAAGTTTGTAACTTGGTTACAATATTTTTTATCGTGCAAATTTATGATGAGGCTACACATTTTGTGATTGATGTTATAAAATTTTATTGTAAAGTTACATATTTTGTGGTAAGATGCATATAGTGTGCATCGCCGCTCCAAACTCACCCTAATAAGAGAACTCTTTGCTCAAGTTGCTTTTGTTGGAAGCTCGAATAAGAGAATTTGTGGTTGATATTGCAAAAAATTATGATTTGGTTACGATATTTTTTATTACGCCAATTTGTGGCGATATTACACATTTTGTTATTGATATTATAAAATTTTGTTATCAAATTATACATTTTATGGTAGGATACATATAGTGTGCACCCCCAAACTCACCCTAATAAGAGAACTCTCCGCTCAAGTTACTTTCATTGGAAACTTGAATTATAAGGCTTATCATTTCGCCCTCTAAACTTTTACTTGAAAATCAATTCAACTCCTATATGCTGCAGTTGTATTAATTTTATACCTAAATTATTCAATTTTGGATCAATTTCCCACCTACCGTTCAGCTGTTGTCTATAAGTAGCCAACATTTATTGATCTGATACTAAATTTCATTTAAAACATCATTTTGCCCCTAAATTATCCCTAAAAAAATCAACTAGATCCCTAATAGGGGTGAAAAATGTAAGAAAGTGCAGAATTTTTGGGCACAAAAATAAATAAAATGCAAATTTTAAGAACAAAAATGCTACAAAATACTTACTTTTAGACTGTGTATATTATGTTATTTTGATTTTGTTGAGGTTTCATGAAAAATTCTAACAAAAAAAAAAAAAAAAAACCTTCATTTCATCACTGATTTAGAATGGAACTAATGTTAGGAGTTAGAGTGTAACAGCAGATCACGTATTTTAAGAAGCAAAGTAAAATAATTAAAAAATTTAAAACTAAAGTGTAAACCGAAGGTATACTTTGGGAACTATTAATATAACTAACCCTAAAACTATTGAAGTATGGAATAAACTAGGAACCGTTGCATGTAATCTCATCGGTACACTTGATTGATCTGATCATTTCATTATTAAACTCTAAACACCTCACACACACTCTCTCTCTCTTCAAACTTCAAACTTCAAAGGATTCAAAACAGAGTGACTAAATTTTTGTTTGGGTTAATTACAATAAATTTTGGATGTAATCTCTGTTTTAATAAACAAACAATAATACCATTTTTTTGATCCATAAACAATAAGCAATAATACCATTTGCTCATAAAATTTACTTGCAATTTTATTGAAAAAGTAAATGTATGGCCCGGATTCATTATGAGGATGAATTCGATTGTGAAGTATTTGTATTGGTATCGGGTTAACATAATGGTAACTGTATCGATCGCGGTATCAGGTAATGTAACGGTATCGATTGCGTTATCAAGTAACGTAATGGTATCAATTGTGGAAATCATTTTTCATTCTAGTATCAATTGTGGTAACATAATGGTATCAATTGCGGAGTATCGATATTGGTAGTATTAGCCGGTATGTATCAGGAATCGAGTTTCGTGGTTGTGAAATTTCTTAACCATTTTTACAGGAGTATCAGCCCATCGCACCTTATGTAACGATATGAAAAACGGTTACTACCCATTAGGTAAAGGGAACCGGCCGGTTTGCCGGCGATTTTTAATTACACCACAATATAAGTCTGTATTCGTATTGCCACCTTGATTTTTCGATACGTATCGGCTTGTACACTATGTACTGGCCATTTTTTAAAACTATATGGGATGGACCGATAATACATTAGTTGAATTTCAGCCACGCCTATTCTTTCTAGTTATAATTCTTGACATTTTTTTGGGTTAGTATCTTTATTGATAAACAAACATAGGTTTTTGTTAAATTTGAAAAATCTAAATACTATCGGGATATTGATTCGTGATTATATTTCAATTTAAAATAGTAAATATCACACTACAAAAATTTTAGTTTTTTGCGACAGCAAAATGCAATTGTTAATACTCCTAATGCCGTCTCAAAAAAAATTTAGCAATGGCAAATGGGGGGTCACAACAGAAGGTGTTGCAAAAAAGTTTGCCGTCGCCTTTTGCGACGGCACTGTTTTACCGTCGCTAAAAGTTTTATTTGAGACCGCAAGAAATGTTGTTGCGAATTGTGTTTTTTTTTGCAATAGCATGACCATTGTCGCTAAGGGTTCTAATGTTTTTTGCGACGGTGTGGTGCCATCGCAAAGAAAAAAAAAAAAACCCTGCAATAAAATTAATAAAAATATTAAAATTGCTTATTTTTTGTGACAGTGTGGTGCCGTTGCAAAAAAAAAAAAAAAAAAAAAAAAAACTGGAATATAATTATTAAAAATATTAAAATTACCTGTATTAAATGAAAAATAATTGAAAAAGAAATCAATAATTGCATAATAATATAAAAATTTCCTATATAGAAATAATACTTTCTCCATAATAAAAATATTATTCCATCCATAACTACACATCAAAAAAATTACCACACTACATAATGTTCTATAATACATATATAATGTTTAAATACATAATATTGTTCATAATTCAAAATAATATAAGCCAAAATTAAAAGTTTTCCTCATCATTCTTCGTGGGTAATAAAAACAAAAGTTAGTCGTATTTTTCACAGGCACGCATTCCACAAGAAGCAAACTCCTACTCGGGAAATATCTAAAAACAAAAAATAAAAATAATTAATGACAATATAATTATGTGTTAATATGTTAATTACAATAAAATATAAAAATTTAACTACTATACAATTACAAAGATAATTAAGTAAATAATTTTGTTTAGACCGAAATCCAACTCTAACTCCCAAACTGAGAATGCGATTCAAGTCTTGTCTTCTCCTACAAGTCTCTTGTGCCTAGGCGATCGTGTATGCAAAGTTTCGTACTAATCTGAGGCCGTTTGGTGATTTTGGAGCGTTAACACCTCGAATTTAAATTTTTTAAGGAATTAGTTTGTTTAGCGTGAAATCCGGCCCTAACTCCTAAATCGGGAACCCAATTCGAGTCCTGTCTTATCCCACAAGTCTCTCGTGCCAAGACGGTCGTGTGTGCCAAGTTTCGTGCTATTCTGACGTCGTTTGGTGATTTTGGGGCGTTAACACCTTGAATTCTAAATTTCTTAAGAAACTAATTTGTCTAGAGTGAAATCCGGTTCTAACTCTCAAATCGGGAACCCAATTCGAGTATCGTCTTCTCCCACAAGTGTTTCGTGCCTAGGCGGTTTTGTGTGCCAAGTTTTGTGTTAATCTGACGCTGTTTGGTGATTTTGGGGCGTCAACACCTCGAATTCTAAGTTTCTTAAGGAACTAGTTTGTCTAGAGTGAAATCCAGCTTTAACTCCCAAATCGGGAATCCGATTCAAGTCCCGTCTTCTTGTGACGACCCCGTCATGTATAATATTTTGTATTTGGTTAATTAAGGAGATTTGGGGTTTTAATTAGCCGCTATCCAAATTTAATTTGGGATTTATGAGAATTGTAGAATCTAACACGGGCATGATTCTATTAAAGATTTATTTTGGAATTAGAAATTAAAGGTCCAAATGGCTTAAGGAAATGAAATTTAGAAGTTGAGTCAATTTAATTTTAATTACGGATCCATTTGGGAGTTTAATTAAATATTCAATTCAATTTAGTAAAATTGAGATTTGATTAATTAGGTCCGAATTGGAGTTAATTAGGTTAATTAAATTATGAGGATTGAGAATTGTGATTATTACGAAGTAAATTTATTTATGGGGGTTTTGAATTTGAATATATAATTTATTGACGGAATTTTGAAGTCTGAATAGAAATTGAAAGCCTAAATGAATTGGAAAATCAAAATTGATGATGGCAATAAGTTTAATTTAATATTTGGAGTTTTTGAGAGTTTGATTAAAAAAAATCTGATTCAAAATGATCAAGATTAAATATAATTAATTGGGCCTTAATTGTAGTCAATTAGACTAATTAAATTATTTTAGATGTGTAATTAGTTATGATTAATTAAATTATGTGCTATTCAAGTGTTAATTATAATTGGTTGGGACTAAGTGATGATTAAGTTAAATTAATGTGTAAGTGGTGTGCCAAACTAATCCTACTCAATTAGATTGATGTGCAATTAGTAAGTTTAATTAATTCTAATTAAGTATATAAAAAGAAGAATAGTTGAGAACAAGTGAGAAGGATGAAGAATTCACTTTGCTGGGGTAATGTTTACGTATATGTGAGAAGAGAGACAGTAAGTACTCAATTTATTTGTGGCTGGAGCATTAAGGGAGTGTTTGGGAAGGATTTTTTTTATTTTATTTTTCACTAAAAGACAAATTGATTATAAAATTAAAAAGAAAATAAATTCAAACAAAATATCACATCAAATCCCAAAGGAAGAAGAGTTGGTGGACAGAAAAGAGAGAGAGAGAGAGAGAGAGAGAGTGAGAAGGATGAAGAATTCACTTTGCTGGGGTAATGTTTACGTATATGTGAGAAGAGAGACAGTAAGTACTCAATTTATTTGTGGCTGGAGCATTAAGGGAGTGTTTGGGAAGGATTTTTTTTATTTTTTTTTTCATTAAAAGACAAATTGGTTATAAAACTAAAAAGAAAATAAATTCAAACAAAATATCACATCAAATCCTAAAGGAAGAAGAGTTGGTGGACAGAAAAGGGAGAGAGAGAGAGAGAGAGAGCGCTTCATTATATATATATATATATACATTGTGGTCAAATTAGCTTGAGCAAACCGTGGGAAAAGTTAAAGAAAGGAAGAAGAACAAGAAGGAAAAATGGAAGATCACCAAGAAGTTTATCAAATTGAAGATCAAAGCTAAGGATTTCAAGTTTGAATTTTGTAGAATCCTTGTATTACACTTGAATTAAAGATGAGTTTGGGTTCAATTTCATATAATTTGGAAGAAATTAGAAAATAAAGATGAAGAAATTAAGGTAGGTTCATGGTTATAGAAATTAATTATTTGAGTTTGTTGATGTAGTCTTGGATAAATTAAGCCTCATTGTTACATGCATGGGTAAACTCTACAAGATTAATACTTCAATTAAACATGCATTGTAGAATTTCAAGGTTTTGAGATTTTAATTCATGTTTAAAAGGTTTATGGATTTGAATTTGGGTCTAATATGAAGAAAATTTATAATAATCCAAATTAGAGCTATTCTAATTAAAATTATTTAGTTTTGATCTTAATTTCATATATGCAAAGTTTCATGACTCCAGTTTCATGATTTAAAGGAAAATATAACATGGCAGGCCCCTGAATCTGGAGCCTACAAGATCAACTGTGATGTGGCAATCAAAAATGGCACGTCGGTTGCCTCTATAGCCGTGCTGCTGCGGGATTCTGGGGGTAGACTGATTGATGGTCTGACCAAAAGGTGGACAGTTTCATCTCCACTTCAAGCTGAAGCCTTAGCCTACAGGTGTGCCTGTCAGTTGGCACAAGCCCGTAACCTGAGTAGGATGGAGATTGAAGGGGACAACAAGACTATCATTTGCTTGTGTGTTTCTGAGAATGCTCTGCCGTGGGAGTGCAGTGTGATTTTTGGCGACATCAAATGCCTGGCTGCTCGAGGAAATTTTACCTTTAGTTGGAAACCTAGATCTGCTAACCGTGCTGCTCACTGGGTGGCCCAAGCATCTCTTCATGGCTCTCTTTCGATTGACTGGGTTCCAAATCCATCCTCTCACTTAGCTCTTCTGCTGCAAGAGTCATGAGTGTCTTTGTTGCTGGCTTGTTGTTCTCTGTTTCTATTTCCCCGGTTCAAAAAAAAAAGAAAAAGAAAGAGCTTGAAGTCAATTTTATGTAATTAAAAAGAAAATGAGAAATTGGAGCTATGTTCATGGAAATTAATTACTTTGGATTTGAATTTAGTTGTCTTAACATGAAATTGAGTTTCAATTGTACATGTGTTATGAATTTTTCAAGAGTGTTGAAAGTTTAATTCATGTTTTACAATTTGTGGGTTTGAAATTGGGTTTGATATGGAGAAAATAAATTAAATCTAAATTTGAACAAGTTTGGAAATAAATTGTGATTTATATTTGAGTATAAAAAATTAGATTGATTTTGATTTAAATTTCTTACATGTAAATATTTTGAAAGGATTTTAGAGCTTTAATTTATGTTTTATAAAACAAAGAAGAAGAATGTTGGAATTATTATATTTGTGAAATTATTGGTTTTAATCTTAATGATCAAAGAAATTTTTGTATTAGAAATTAGAAAATTAGTCATGGGTTCACCTTTATTAATAAAATTACATGTTTAAATTGGTTCATGCAAGAGTTTAAGTTTTGAAAATGTGTTTGAAAATTATTTTGTTGATTTTGAAAGCACAAGAAATTTGCTGACCGCTCGAGCGGAAAAGTAACCACTCAAGTGAACATTAAGGCCAACTAATATTTTTATAAGCTTTGCAGACCACTCAAGCCACCAAAGGTCCGCTCGAGCGAGGACCCTATTTTTAGCATATTTTGAAAAATTGCATATAATACACATTTTTATTCTCATCTCTTTCCAATGCATTCTAGACATGATTTATGATACAATAAAGATTAATAAACTAACAATCAACATTAATTAGTTGATTAAAGAATAAGTCATTAACTTAGTAATACTTGATTAAGAAGCCAAGTAAGGAATTGATTTATTGTGAAAAGAAGGACTTAGTAATGAAAGGATATGTGAAATAAGAACATGATTCATTTGAATAAGAAAGAATACGCGTAGTAGAACTTCAGATTACTTAGACAGAAAAAGACAAGAAAATTCAAGTTTGATCAAGGAATTGATATTGTATTTCAATGTGTATATGTTATGTGCTTGTGTAAGTCACATGCTATTGTCTGCATGATTTATCTGATATGTCTAGTCTGTTTGATTTGCTTCTGCAGTTATCTGTGAGTAATAACTTAGTAACGCTATGTTCAAGTTAAATTATTTTCTGTATATGAAGTAAGATCTGTTTCACGAAATGTTATGTTATGTACTATGAATGGTTGTCCAACTCTGACGAATGTTATGATTTTTATGCTATAATTCAAGTATGCTATCTGTACCCGGACCGGAGGTTCCTTAATGGAACTGGCAAGTTATCTGTACCCGGCTGGAGGTTCTTTTATGGAACCGACAAATTATCCGTACCCAGTCCGGAGGTTCCTTAATGGAACTGGCAAGTTATTTGTACCCAGATGGAGGTTCCTTTATGGAATTGACAAGTTATTCGTATCCAGTCCAGAGGTTCCTTTATGGAACTGGCAAGTTATTCGTACCCGGCCGAAGGTTCCTATATGGAACTGACAAGTATGACCCTTGGCGCTTTGTATGTGATCTTGTAATAACCCTCACACTGTTCTAACCATACTCATATGCATTCATATGATTCTGTCTTGTTAAGCTTGCATTTCAAGTCTTGTCCTTGTTTGCTTGAGTGTTACAGCATGCTTTGTACCTTGCTCGGTGTGGGTTTAGCCGAGGTCACCCTGAGCCTAGGTCAGTTTTGAACCTTTTACCTCTAAGACCATCTTGGAATTTACTTTGGTTGACTCCACCTTCGCTCTGACATGTTGGCCGAGATGTCACTATCTAGGCCGAGGTGTTCATCGCCGAGGCCGAGATGTGTATTATCTAGGCCGAGATGTTACCCTTGAACCCAAGTGACCTTACTCCTGGATTGGTACGACCTAGACCGAGGTGTGGCACATCTAGGCCAAGGTGTGGCACAGCTAGGCCAAGTGTTGTCCTTTCTAGCCGATGTTCTTGCCCCTTGCTTGCCGAAGTCTTGTTGTTAGCCGATGTCGTTACTTGTCGGAGTGCTCTTGCCGCCTAGCTTGTTGAGTACACTTTGTCATAGTCTTGTCTTTTCACTCAGTCACCTTTTTTAGTAGAGCCAACCAGCCGTTGCCACGTACCCCTGCAGAGGGTTAAGTCAGCCGACAGACCCAGAAAATATACATTTTTGTATTATATCTTTGCCTTGTAGAGAGAGAAGCTCTAGGAAGAAGAAGAAGTTTTAGAGTGAGAGAGTGGGCTTTCGAGCTTGATTCCTAGAGATCAAACCGTTGGATTCGTGTATTGAGGTTAGATTCTTGATTTACTCTTGTCGTTCTTTATGTTTATCCAGCTGCATTGCACGATCGAACCTGTTCTGCACGACATGCATTGATTTAAAGTTGGTTTTAGAAAGAGAAAATAGTGTTCATGTGTTCTTGAAGAAAAAGTCTTGTTTGATCTGAAAGTTTGCATTAAGATTCATGTTTTTGTGTTTGTTCTCACAAGATCCTTGAATATGGGTACCCCAGGTCCATGTTTTTGAATTCATAACATGAAATCTTAGATTTTGTAATAGCAAATTATGATCTTTGCATTTATCTTTCTCATGTTCGTCATGTTCTTCAAGAGAGGGAAACCCAGATTTTTCCCGACTTCATTTCCTTGAATGTGGCCATCGAGGCCACACCTCGGCAAGTAGGTGTGGGACCTCGGCCTAGACCTGGTGGTTGCCCAGCATGTTTTCCCGAGATAAGAAACTGTGTTTTTTTTTATTTGACTTAGTTTTTGAAGAATGCCGAATCATCCGTTTGCATGTGAAGCTTGTTTGAAAGTGCGTTCAATAGACTTTGCCATGTGTTTGTAGGACTTAGACTTGCCTTGACC
>NW_021025388.1:711201-777547 GCF_004153795.1 Camellia sinensis
TCTAGAGAAGGGAGGAGAAGTTCTTGAGTGAGAATAGATCTTCCAAGCTTGATCTTTGGAGCTTGAACCGTTAGATTCGAGTTTTGAGGTTAGAATCTTAACCTACTCTTGTTGTTCTTATTGATCATCTAGCTGCATTGCACGATCGAACTTGTTCTGCACGTCATGCATTGATTTAAAGTTAGTTTTAGAAAGAGAAAATGGTTTTCATGTGTTCTTGAAGAAAAGCCTCGTTTGATCCGAAAGTTTGCATCCAGAACCATGCTTTTGTGTTTGTTCTCTCAAGATCTTTGAATATGGGTTCCTAGGTCCATGATTTCGGATTCTTAGCATGGAATCTCAGATTTTGTAATAGCAAGTTTTAGTCTTTGCATTCATCTTCCTCATGTGCATGTTCGTCATGTTCTTCAAGAGAGGGAAACCCAGATTTTCCCGACTCCATTCCCTTGACTGTGGCCATCAAGGCCACACCTCGGCAAGAGGTGTGGGGCCTCGGCCTAGACCTGGTGGTTGCCCAGCTTGTTTTCCAGCGATAAGAAACTGTGTTTTGATTTGATTTGACTTACTTTTTGAAGAATGCCGAGGTCATTTGAATGCATGCAAGACTTGTTTTGAGAAGTGCATTCAATAGACTTTGCCATGTGTTTGTAGGACTTGGACTTGCTTTAACCCCGACGTTTGAAGAACTATGTGAGTGGTATTTTTAATAAAGTTATGTTATTTAGTTTTGATAAAGTTTTGCCTTGCTTGTTTTGGAAAAGTATTTGTTAAGCATGAATGACTATCCCTATTTTGTGTATCAAGTATTAGCTTTGGTTTTGACAATCTTGAAAGTCCGTACGTGCTAGGGGACTATAAGCATTTGTAGCACCATCTTTGAAAGTCCATATGTGCTAGGGGACTATAAGCATTTGTAGCACCAATCTTGAAAGTCCGTACGTGCTAGGGGACTATAAGCATTTGTAGCACAATCTTGAAAGTCCGTACATGCTAGGGGACTATAAGCATTTGTAGCACAACCTTTGTTAATGTCATCCCTTGGAACTTGAAAGCCTTGAAAGACTTTGATTGTTGAGACTTGAAAGATTTGTTAGATAAACTTGATTTGCTCTTTGATTTTGTACAAGATATGACATGCCTTGATTTGATAAAGATTTCGGAAATCATTCATGTAAACCCCTTTATTATTTATACCATTCACTGAGTATCCAAGCTCACCCCTCTCTATATATATGTAGGTGATGAGCAGGACGACGGTGACGTCTAGATGTACTTGCCATTTGTTTTGGATTTTGTACTTTTGCAGCATCTTAAAGATTATGTTTCTTAGTTGTATTTCATTGCATTTTGTATTTGATGGCTGAGAAGCCTTTTGGTCAAGATGTATTTTTGTACTTCATTTTGTTGTATTAAAGCTATGTAAAGATGTATGCCATTCCATTTAACTTATGCACTGCTCTTATGGACTAATTAGATTTGTATATATTGCTTCCGCACATGTTAGCCCCGTATGTAATACTCTGATTGTGTGTGAATTTTGAAAGTTGGCCTTCGGTAATCTCGGATTACTGGCCATCACGGCACCATTCTACTAGGGGCGGAATGGGGTCGTGACAAATCTGTTGGCGCTAACAGATGTACTATGTAAGATTAAGAATGAACTCTGAAATTTGTATATGATTTGAACAAGAATATGAATTTGAATCTGTTTTTGATTGAAATCTAAATATGCATAAGACTCTATTTCTGATAACAATCTGTTTTTGCTATAAACTTTGATTATAACTTTGTGATGGACATCATTCATTGAAACCCTTTACTCTGTTATTATTCACTAGGCTCCAGCTCACTGTATTATTTATGTATGTAGGTGATCAGGCTCGTGACCAGGCTTAAAGGCGTCTGCCTGGAATCTGTTTTTGTCAGCCAACTTATGTGCCTCCCTTGGAGGTTCCGGACATGTCAAATGGTTATGGCTATGTGATTAAAGTTTAAGTTTTATTTTCTTGATTGGTTAAACAAGTTTTTGTTTATTTTGTAAATAGGGCTAAGTCCCTTTATGTCTAGCCTATATATATATGACGATATGCAAAAGTATGAATGTAAAGTTTAAAATTTTTCTGTCTCACATAAGTTTGCACAGCTCAATGGACGTTGTATATTTGTTATTTGTTTCCACTAGCCCATAATATTATGTTAATCTGTCTCAGAGGCCTTCGGTAATCCCAGGATTACTGGCCAGTTACGATGCTAAACCTATAAGGGCGGGTTTGGATCATGACACTTCTCCCATAAGTCTCTCGTGCCTAGGCGGTCGTGTGTGCCAAGTTTCGTGCTACTCCGACGCTGTTTGGTGATTTTGGGGCATTAACACCTCAAATTGTAAGTTTCTTAAGAAACTAGTTTGTCTAGAGTGAAATTCGGCTCTAACTCCTAAACCGGGAACCCGATTTGAGTTCCCATAAGTCTTTCGTGCTTAGGCAGTTGTTTGTGCCAAGTTTTCGTGCTACTTCGATGTCGTTTGGTGATTTTGGGGCATCAACACCTCGAATTCTAAGTTTCTTAAGGAACTAGTTTGTCTAGAGTGAAATCCAGCTCTAACTCCCAAATCGGGAATCTAATTCGAGTCCCTTCTTCTCTCACAAGTTTCTCGTGCCTAGGTAGTCGTGTGTGCCAAATTTCATACTACTCTAATGCCGTTGGTGATTTTAGGGCGTTAACACCTCAAATTCTAAGTTTCTTAAGAAAGCAGTTTGTCCAGAGTGAAATCCGGCTCTAACTCCTAAATCGGGAACCCGATTCGAGTCTCGTCTTTCTCCCGCAAGTCTCTCGTGCCTAGGCGGTTGTGTGTGCCAAGTTTCCTGCTACTCCGGCGCCGTTTGGTGATTTTGGGGCGTCAACACCTCAAATTCTAAGTTTCTTAAGGAACTAGTTTGTTTAGAGTAAAATCCGACTCTAACACCCAAACCGAGAATCCGCTTCAAGTCCCGTCTTCTCCCACAAGTCTCTCGTGCCTAGGTGGTCGCGTGTGCCAAGTTTCGTGCTACTCCGATGCGGTTTGGTGATTTTGGGGCGTTAACACCACGAATTCTAAGTTTCTTAAGAAACTAGTTTGTCAGAGTGAAATTCGGCTCTAACTCCCAAACCGGGAATCCGATTTGGGCCCCGTCTTCTCCTACAAGTCTTTTGTGCCTAAGTGGTCGTGTATGCCAAATTTCACGCTACTCCGACGCCGTTTGTTGATTTTGGGGCATCAACATCTCGAATTTTAAGTTTCTTAAGGAAGTAATTTGTCTAGAGTGAAATCCAGCTCTGACTCACAAGCCAGGAATCCGATTTGAGTCTTGTCTACTCCCACAAGTCTCTTGTGCCTAGGCGGTCGTATGTGTCAAGTTTCATGCTAACAATGGAAAATCCTTTGTCTTTCTTTCTATTTATAGAATTAGCCTCTATAATTTTGGGCTGTGTACATTTAATGTATGATTATTCTTAGCTTAGAATGCAAAGATACATTTTTTACCTGATCTTCTGGTGGTGGTGTATATGGATTCTCATCTCCTGTAGATTCCTTATATACCTGGTGGCCACTCGATGCATCAGGAGCCTATGACAGTCTATACATAATATGTAAATCATATTCGAATTTTATAATATATATGTACATATATGTTGTGTGAAAATTTGACTATCAAACAATTTAATTTATATCGAACCTATCTGTTGGAATCCATACTCGCCCCCTGTGACATAAAGGCCATCATCTCAGCTCTCATCTGCTGTAAATGTGTATAAAACTCTGCTCGCATCTCCTCTCTTAACTCATCTTTTAGCTCTGCATGAACCTGCATGGTGATCTGAACAATAGTCAATGGCTGGGGGGTTGATTGCGATGGCCCATCACCATTTTTATACACCGCGCTTCGAGGCACAGTTCTCCCATAAGTGCTACAATATCCCTGTCCGTCATGACCTATCAACTCATAGAAAATGGCATTCCTAGCCTCTAAATTCCGGCAATCCTCAGGTAGCATGAAGAGTTAATGATTAAACTCATCTTGTATTGAATAAGACATACAAGTATATGTCAAATTAAGATGGTTGACACAAAAAATAAAAAATAAAATTTAAATTCAATGTTAGTTGTTTGGAAACTACCAAGGTTTGGATAACCTCAGGGTCATCTGCTCTACGTGTTATAAGTCAAACATTCATCTTATCAGTAGACTCCTCCTTGTTGGTCATCTAGATTTTTTTAGAAATATGAAAATTAGAATCCAAATAATTTTCAAATATATAATGCTTATTTGTATAAAAAAATAAAAACAATAAAATATAAACCTCATGCCGGATCTGAGTGAAAGTAGTATGCCCTGTGGTATGAGGTATGAAGTGAGCTCGCTGATTTTTAGCGTTCCTAGTTGCAATTTTCTGTAACAGATTCAACAACTGGTAGTTCATAAATATGATTTGTATGTTTACATATCATATATATAACTTATTTGTTTACCTCAGCATCAGAAGTACGCCAATACTCCACAAGTTCTTCCTATTGGCTTGGCACAATGTGCAAAGGAACATCATCCTTTAGATTACAATCAGAACTTCTAGGCTTGAAATACTTTGTCTTAATCTTATTCTTGTGATCCTTCCATACACTGTTCCATCACTAATTCAACATGTCTAGAACATCAAGAGGTGCACAGAATATCATAGCCTTTAAGAGCTAGGAAAAAAAAAATGTAGACAAAAATAATTGCACCTTCATCTCTCAAAACAAGTAGTATACTTTCATTCCATAGCAATGAATTTAGCTATCCATTAAATTTTAAGGATCTGAAATGAATTGATTTGACATCACTAATTTAAGGCATATTCAATTCAATGTAATCAATGGATTATAACATGGAGAATACAATTATTGGAAATTTGCCTACAAAGTATTTTATATGTACAAGGATCATAGCAAAATCAATCTCTTACACACTATTCAATCCTTCACTTCAAAATTATTAACAACTAACCTTGTTATAAATTTGAAAAATCTAACCTCATAATTAGGCACAATTAAAAATTTTGAAAACAATGAACAAGCAATCCACATGAGTAAATCAACTTTGCATTGGACTAAAAGACAATATTTGTAGAGGGTTCGATGCAAATTATAGTTTATGAATGAATTATATGATGTTCTCTCACCAAGGTTCTTGTCAAGGGTCTTGGTGAATTGGTTCAAGGGAGGTGGGACCTTCAAGCACTAGTTGAGGATCCTTCTCTTCCTCTAAATTTGAACAACCTTGGGCCACTTCACAAACTAGTGCAGATCTTTCTTCGGAGGCAATGCCCCTCTTATCCCAAACTGCTTTGGACGCTTCTCAAACAACAGGTTCACTACCTTCTCCTATACCATATATATACCATCATATATCAACATATTAACTACAGAAAAAGACTGACTACTTATTTGTGCAAATTAATAGAGTTGTGATTCTGTACCGGTTTCTTCTTAGTTGTTGCAGCTGGTTTCACACCTTTATTTGGGGCCTTCAAAGCATAAAAATGAAATTAACATATATAATACAAAACCAAGTTTTCTCAAATTGAAATGTTCAATTTTTAATGTTAGCAATGCCTAATTGAGCAATTGCTTTGAAAGAAATGGTTTGTCTCTCGTAATTAATTGATTATTTATACCCATTCTATATCGGTAAAACAACTTCGTTTGAATCTTTCAATAAACTATGCTTATAAACATCAATGCCACAAGTAGATGACAAAAGATAATATTTAATATTCATGAAAAAATAACAATAGCAGAGAGAGATAATGTGATAATAAATGAATGAAGAGTTAAGCTGCCATTGTTTATTTTATTTTTTAATCTTGGCAAAAAAGAGGAAACCAAAAATTTATACTTTAAAAAGTATATAGTGACAAAAATAGTCAACTTTATTTTATTTTTTTATTTTTTTGAATATTTACTGCTAATATCAAGGTCCATAGGGTTCAGATCCAGCATCACGGGTAAATTTCACGATGTTTATATGCAAAGTCAATTAGTTACTGATCAGGTTCATTCAGACTCCTTAAGTTTAAAAAACTTTTGAGTACGTTACTAGTTATAAATAATCTTTTAAGAATGTGAGACGGGAATATGAAGATCATATTCTTACTTAGTTTGAGAAATTAATTAATTTCTTAATTTCTTTTTCATGGCATTAGCGATTGCCAAAAACTATATGTTTATGTATTATATTTTTTATTCAGCAATGTGTTACTACTATATTGATAACGTCCATAACTAATGAGATTCATTGAACTAATTTAATAATTATATATAAGATAATAAATAAAATATAATAAAAAATGTTATTATTATAAAATTATTGTGCAATGCATAAGTTATGCAAGCAATTGTTCAATTTAATAAATCAAGCAACACCAATGTAATATTTTACTGGTAAACATCGTGTTTAACAAAGGGAAAGCATATTGCATACAAAAATAATACACCAACAACAAACTCACAGAAAAGTTGGTGTGACAAACATTATTTGTGGGTGAGCGGCTCATTGGCATGAACGGTACAATACATACCAGGACCCCCAACTGTGGCAAAATAGTTTAAACAACCTTAAATTCAAACTGCAATGAAAATGCCAAAAACATGTTTATGCATGGTGAAACTATGGGGAATGGTCCAACGATAAAGTCTAAACAGAATGGTAAGTGCATGAATTGAACTCAAAGAAATGAGAGAGACGTTCGTAACATCAATCAGAGTAAAGGCTAATGCAAATTGAAAAACTTGTGCATACACATGCATGCATTCAAAAACCACATAGTTTACAATGTGCCATTTGTGATCCAATACATCCAAAATTGAAAGAGGATAAAATTTAAGGTTAAGGAGAGAGTGAGAAACCAAGTACTACCTGCATTTAGTTATCAATTATTTTGACATCAACAGAATAGCAATAGCCCTGCCCAAATTCCACAGAAAACTTGTTCGGCCACCATTCTCAAAAACTGTTTTTTGAAAAATAATCTAAAAACACCCGCTTTTAAAGAAATACCAAAAAATTGTTTTCAAATTTTTGATTTTGGTACAAAAATGAAAAGGACGAGAGTGTTTCGAACTTTTCATTATTTCTGTTTCAAAAAAAAACAAAGGAAATTTTTTTTTTTTTTAATGAAAACACAACCAAAGTTTGGTTTAGTTTTCAAAATCTGTTTTTGAATTTTTTCAAAAAGTAGTTCGATGAAAAAAAAAATGAAGAACTCAATAATTTCGTTATAGCGATCCCGGTTTCTAACTCGACTGTTATGGTGTTTCGGACTCGGGTTTTGCGGTTGAATGTTATTGTTTATAGCTTGTTTCCATCCTTTAATTCCTTGTATTTGAGTTTTGGGATGTGTTGGGCGAGTTTGGAACAGGTGGATTGCTAGTTGGTCTAGAACCTTGTTGCCCAGAATTTTGGTCTTGTGCTCGAGCGGGGTTTGCAATCTTTCAGTATTTGGTGCGTCTGCAAAAATACTGCAGAAGTGTTTTTCACGCTTGAGCGGGTCTGAGCTCGAGCGGCCCCTATGGCGCTCAAGCGACTATCTGAAGTTTGTAAAATACTGGACGAGTGTATTCTACGCTCGAGCGGGTCTCATTACGCTTGAGCGGGTAGTCCCTTGCTGTTGTGTCTTGGCGCTCGAGCAGTCTTTGTTGCGCTTGAGCGGGTTGAATTTTTGTGTCTGATGCTCGAGCGTCAAACTCTTCGCTCGAGCGGACTGTACGTATATCATATCGCAAATGTGACATTTTAAATCACTTTTTCTATCTTTTCTCTCTCTAAAACTTTTCAAAACCCTAAGTTGAGAGCTTCTCTCTCTAAAATACACTCTCTCTCTACATTTTGGCCTTGATCTAGTGATTTCCAACCCTTGTGTCTTCATTAAAAAGTTGGAGCTTCTCAAGATCTTTCATTTGGTTCGAGTAAAATCAAGTTTGGGCGTCGTTGAGGTTTCTCCACTTCTCCTTTGAGCTTCTACAGTTGAGGTAGGGATGTTCTACTCTCCTTCATGAGTTTTAACATAAGTATTAGTCATTTTGTATAAATGGTGGGTTTGTGGAAGATTTGGGTAAAGTCAAGGTTAGGGTTTTGTTATTTGAAAGAGGGGTTTCCTATTTTGGGGTTCCACATGTATGTGAGGTCTTGAATATGAGAATATTTGGGTATGTTGTGTGAAATTTGTCCTTGGGTGCAATGTTTGAGAAAAGGGGGAGAATGCCCTACTTTGTGTTATACAAATTATTTGTTTAAATAGTGAGATCATTGTGGAAACATGAAATTGGTTCAGAAATTATGAAATTGGGGGAAATTGTGATTAAATGGTGTGGTTGGCTTGATGAATCACTCACCTATGAAAAACGTGATATACTATCTGTTGAGAAATTTATTTATTTGTGTAGATATATTTGTTTTGGTTTATCAGTGGATGATAGCCATGATTGTTATAGAAAATTCATGATGATTAGATAAATTAAAACTAATTAATTGGAATATGTCATTGAATATGACGGTTAGATGTAAGCATTGTATATGTGATTAAATTGGTCATAATATATGACGATGCGTTTAAATACATTGTATATATATCTTGTTTGGGAGGAGATAAGGGATGTACTCCATTGTTTGGGAGGAGATAGGGGATGGACTCCATGGATAATTAAGTTGGCCGGAGTGTCCAGGGTGAAAGTCCCGAAATCTTATTTATATTTGGGCGCCGGTTCCCTCAGACGTAGTTCCGTAAAATGGCAAGTTCTGGAAGTGTATGAATGATGTATATGATCGAAGTGTTAATGAATGAGTTGTAGTCTCATTTTGAATTGTTTATGTGATAATGAATTATGTCAATGAATTGACTTGGGTAATAACTGGAAGTGAATTGAAATGTGGGTAGCAACGTTGATTGATTAATGAAAAGGTTTGTGATGGTTCATAAGTGTTAAATAGTTATCAAATGCTAATGTTTTAGTTAATTCTCATATGTTGTTTAGCATATCTCTACTGGGCATTGGCTCACCTTACTTGGGACACCATTTTTCAGGTACAGGTGATATGCCGCCTCCAAGGTCCTAGCTTGGGAGGTTTAGGAGTTGAAGACTCCCTTTTTATATTTTGTTTTGATGATTAAATGTATATTCAAGCCGAGGGATTTTCATGTATAGAGTTAGAACTCTCCTTTTGTTATAACCAAGTGATAACTTGGAAAGCTGTAAGCCTGTAGGGCATATACTTTGTCGGTAACATGTAATATTTTTGTAAATAAGACTCTGATGAATGAAGATGTATTCTTTTCCTTATGTTCATGGAACTTGTGAACGAATGATTTATGTCTTAAATTGAGGGCGTTACAAATTTCGTATGGTTTTCTCTGTTTTTGGGAAAAAATAATTTTAAAATTTTCAAAAATAATTTTTTTTGTCTTTACTTTTGTCAAACAAACTTGTAATTTTTGAATTTTTTTAAAAAACAAATTTTGAAAACTCAACCAAACATAGCACAATGCCTATTTTCCATAAATATCAACAGAAGCAGAAACCCAAAAAAAGCATTCTAAGGAACATTCTAAGGAGACATATATAATATATATATATATAGAGAGCATACAGGCGTCACTCGCTGAGTGTGTGAGAGAGGAGCGATTGAGATTGACTGAGCTCGTGTGAGAGTAGCCATCATCGAGAGCGATTGAGACTACTAGCCGTCGTCGCTCGTTGAGAGAGAGATCGTCGGTGAACACTCACCGTCGTCACTCATCAAGAAACTAGTTTTAGGGATTTTGAGGGAAAACGATTTTAGGGGTTTTGGGGATTTTGGGGGAAAACAATCTTGCTTCAAAGTTTTAGGGATTTTGGAGGAAAATGATCGAGCGCCAATGGAAGGAGCGGGATATCAAAAGATTTTCATTACTTTTTGCGACAGTATATTTAAATCGTCACAAATGATAAATCCAATAGTTAAAACGACGCCGTTTTAATAAGGGTTTTTTTGCGATGGACAATTGCCGTCACAAATTGTCCACTATTTGCGACAGTAAATTTCTCCCCGTCTCAAAAAATTTCTTTTTGCGACGGTACACAAGGCGTCACGAATACTTTCATATTTATCACACCTTTTCTTGCATGTTTATTAGCGACGGGGTAACTACCGTAGCAAAAGCTCGTTATTTACGACGGTTTAAAATTCCGTCACAAAAGATCATTTTTTGCGACGGGATGCGTGCCATTGCAAAAAGTTCTGTGTTTTATAAGGGCTTTTCTTTTAGTGTCAATCCCAATCAAACAATCAACGGCAAATCAGCACAATGATTTAAAGTGAAAAAAATCACAATTGGAACAACTCCAATTGCAATAAAAAAATCATGGACCAAAGTCACAAAACAATCAATTAAGAAGACAAAAATGAATTAAACAAGAGTATCCTCAATTACCTAACGAATCTACGCTCGAATTGACCTAAACCTAATGTGTCTCTTCCACCACTGTCTTCACATCGGAATTTGTTTGCCTAACGTTTAATCCATAACGCCGAATTCACGACGATAAGCCATTCTGGAATCCATCAAAGCTTTAAGTCCAAATTCCCTAGAATCAATTGAAGAACACCTATCTCTTTATGTGAATAAAAGAACAAAATCAACTCTTGATGTTTTTATACTCTATAGTTCGTTGATCAATCAACCACCTTTTATAGATCAAGGAAACTCATATAAAAACATCATCCAATATAGAACACTTTGTATTTTACTCATTTCTGAGAATTTGGAGGGGTTAAATCTTAAAAACAGCAAACGGCGCACTTTATAAAAAATAAAGCCGCGAAGACCCCTCGAGAACACAATTCATCGCTCGAGCAGTGTAAGAAAAAGCGATGCAAAACATATATGCCAATCGCTAGAGCGCAACTTCTATCGCTCGAGTGGTAAAACTTGTTTTTCATAAATTCTGAATGCAGCTCGATCTCTGTAGATAGTCAGCGAAGTGGTAAATAAGGAATACTCAAGATATGAAATGTCAGCACGAACTCCTTTATACAAGCATAATTCTAGTTGGATTCGCCTTTAAATACTCATAGTCTCATTGAAACAAAAGAGCAAATAAAATTACAACTGAGAGGCATTTCCTCAAATGGGATTGCTAATTACAAAAACCTAACAAAATTTTCTTGCATTGATTTTTGTGTTAATTTTTGGTTTTTTTTTTTTGCGGTTAAATTTCTTATTTTAAATTTGTTGTGTAATTTTTATTTTTATATTTTTTGTACCATTCTTTGCTTCATCATTTTTTGGGTCAGATTTTGATTTCTTTAGGAATTTGTTGTGAAATCGCAGTAAAATGTATGATTTGTTATATTCTTTATTGTTCTCGATTGTGAAAGTCGAATAATGCTTTTGGCAAAAATGGCAATTTCAGCGCGCGCACACATGAAATAAATAAATAAATGTATTTTATGGCAATTCGGGCAACTTCCAGCATAGCAATAGGCGAGGCAAGAAAAGAATCAGGAAATGAGTTTTATTCTTATTGTCTTTACAATTTTCTACCCTTTATTAGCAAAAGCATAATTCGTTCTTTGCTTCTACTCTTCTTTGTTGGAAAAATATTCCATTTAAAATGTTATATATTTAGAAAAAAAGAAAAATCAAGAGAAATACTTTGAATTTAAATTTATGACGTGAAATTAAACATAGTGTGGTAAGGATCGCAATTCACATGTATAGTGACTCTTATGCACACATTTGAATTATGGCATTTCACTACTTACTTTTGAGAGTTGATTTTTTTGACTTTTTTAATTCTACTTATTTTTAACAATTATGTCAAATTTTTACTTTTAGATTGGTCTCAATTAGACAAAAATAAAAAATAAAAATAGAATTTTTCAAAAAAAGTTTATAAAAGACAAAAATAAGTCATTTATGTAAGTTTTTTTTTTTTATAAAATTTAACCTTTTTTTTTTCATCTTTAATGAACTTTTTTCAAAATTAACTTAATTTTATTTTTTATTTTTTAAAATTATCTAGTCAAGAGACAGAATAAAAAGTAAAATAAAGAAAAACAAAATTAAAAAAAAAGAAAGGAATCAAAACAGATAAAAATAAATTGGCTTCAAAATAAATTAGTTATTCCATGCACTACTAGCTCTATAGACCAGTTTCCAGAGCTGTATTTGAAAACACCAAGGATCCTCTAGAGTATTTTTTTCCTAAAGTTTCCTAAAGTGGCATATTGTGTGGTTGAGATTTAATGCTGAAAAATTGATGTGACTTGTCATTAAATCTCAACCACACAATGCACCACTCTAGGAAACT
The DNA here is from genome assembly GCF_004153795.1 of Camellia sinensis. NCBI lineage: Eukaryota > Viridiplantae > Streptophyta > Magnoliopsida > Ericales > Theaceae > Camellia > Camellia sinensis. The sequence continues at coordinate 723,566 of NW_021025388.1, forward strand.
TTAGAAAAAAAAAAACTCTAGAGGATCCTTACTCATTTGAAAAACCCAGCAGTGTTGAACCTAAATTTATCTTCTCCAAAAGATATGCACATGAAGCCTTTGCCTATTGAAACTGTGTTCACGCTTCCTTCTCCAATACCCACTTGGCCACCAGGTAATTATTTAGCATCAATGCATCAACATGTTTGTTATATTTCTTTCATTTATTCTCCTTCTTATATCTGGTTTTTTGCTTTTAAATTCAATTGCAGGTGAAGGTTTTGCTAGTGGAACCATTGATCTAGGAGGATTACAAGTCTGTCAAGTTTCATCTTTCACCGAGGTATGGCCTACTCGAGCCGGTGGACTGGGAAATTCAGGAGCAACATTCTTTGAACCATCTGAAACACCTCAAGGGTTCTTCATGCTTGGTTTCTATGCCCAGCCCAACAACAAACCGCTGCGCGGTTGGGTTCTAGCTGGAAAAGACGTCTCCAATGACTCCTCTGGTGGGGCCCTAAAGAGGCCTATTGACTATACCCTTGTTTGGAATAGTGAGTCCTTGAAAATTAAGTAAGATGGCAAAGGCCATTTTTGGCTGCCAATGCCACCTGATGGTTATGAACCCATCGGCCTCATTGTAACGAATTTGCCCGTGAAGCCTTCCCTTGACAAAATTAGGGTTGTCTGGTCCGATTTCACAGAGACATGCCAGAACAATTCCTGGATTTGGGGACCAAAAAGGAAGAACAATCCAAGGGGGTTTGGAATTTATAGTGTTAGACCAGTTAATAGAGGGACCAAGGCTTTAGGGGTGTCAACAGGTACGTTTATGGTCCAAAATAGTGGTAATGAGGAGGCTGATTCAATATCACTGGCTTGTTTGAAGAATGCCAAGTCTTGTTTTCTATCTTGTATGCCTAATTTAAACCAAATTAAGGCATTGGTTCAAGCTTACTCTCCATATATCTACTTTCATCCTAGTGAAAAATACCTCCCCTCTTCTGTCAATTGGTTTTTAATGGTAGTTTTAGGAATGTGAAAAATGTTATTGCCAACTACACTTCTATGTTATATGGATATTTTTTTCTTCAAAATTTTTCCATTATTAAAATAAATTTTAGGGTTTACTACTCTATTACTCTGTTTGATTCCAGGATATAAAGGGGAGGATTGGATATTATATCCTGTAAGGTCCACATATCCCATGTTTGCAAATTTTTTTCAAAGAGGATATTATATACTATGGGACTGTATATCCCCCAAAAGTGGAGGATATACAATACCACCATCCCCCCATTATATCATATCCTCTTGGTTGGGATATGATTTAAAAAGTCTAATTTACCCTCTTGTCTATCTAACATAATATAATTTAATATAATTTTTGAATTTAATATAATATAATTATTGAATTTAATTTAATATAAATTTTGAATTGAATATAATATAATATTATTGAATATAATATAATATAATATAATATTATTTAATTTAATTTAATATAATATAATTTAATATAAATTTTGAATATAATATAATATAATATTATTTAATTTAATTTAATATAATATAATTTAATATAAATTTTGAATATAATATAATATAATATTATTTAATTTAATTTAATATAATATAATTTAATATAAATTTTGAATATAATATAATATAATATTATTTAATTTAATTTAATATAATATAATTTAATATAAATTTTGAATATAATATAATATAATATTATTTAATTTAATTTAATATAATATAATTTAATATAAATTTTGAATATAATATAATATAATATTATTTAATTTAATTTAATATAATATAATTTAATATAAATTTTGAATATAATATAATATAATATTATTTAATTTAATTTAATATAATATAATTTAATATAAATTTTGAATATAATATAATATAATATTATTTAATTTAATTTAATATAATATAATTTAATATAAATTTTGAATATAATATAATATAATATTATTTAATTTAATTTAATATAATATAATTTAATATAAATTTTGAATATAATATAATATAATATTATTTAATTTAATTTAATATAATATAATTTAATATAAATTTTGAATATAATATAATATAATATTATTTAATTTAATTTAATATAATATAATTTAATATAAATTTTGAATATAATATAATATAATATTATTTAATTTAATTTAATATAATATAATTTAATATAAATTTTGAATATAATATAATATAATATTATTTAATTTAATTTAATATAATATAATTTAATATAAATTTTGAATATAATATAATATAATATTATTTAATTTAATTTAATATAATATAATTTAATATAAATTTTGAATATAATATAATATAATATTATTTAATTTAATTTAATATAATATAATTTAATATAAATTTTAAATATAATATAATATAATATTATTTAATTTAATTTAATTTAATATAAATTTTGAATTTAATATAATATAATATTATATTATATTATGAGGGCAATCTTGGGAATTACTTGTTTAAATCCCACAATATATTTTGTAAAACAAACATGGATAATATATATCCAGTCTTATATATCAAGTCAACAAACATGAATTGAGAGATATATTATCTAATACATATATCTTATTCATTATATATCCTGACTAAATTCCACATCATATTATATCCTCTATTTTATATCCAGTGAAACAAACAGGGCCTTAAGACTTAGAAGCTAAATTTTTTTTCAAAATATTTAAAATTTCACTAAAAAGATTTTTTTTAAAAAAATTACTAAGACATTTCCCAAACGAACTCTAATCTTAACCACTGTACCTATATACAAATTCAGACATATTCATTAGCCTATTCTACAACAAATAATAATAATGTTATCCATACATAACAATGCATATGATACGTTTGGCTGTCGGATTAAAAGAGAGGGTTGGATTAGTTTTTATTTTTTTTGTGAACACTATATCCAACAATAGTGGGATAACTCAATTTCGTGGGAGACTGCGATAGAGTAGGATATGATAAAAAATAATAAGCATATAATAATGTTGGAATGGTGGTCTGGATGCAGAATGCAGAAGTTGGAGAAGAAAATCTGGATGGTAATACCTTTGGCCACTCTCTGGTCCACATGGAAGCACAGAAATGACTGTGTCTTTAATGGTTCTCGTCCAAATTTGGAAGCTCTGTGTGAATTAGTGAAGGTTAGAGTTGCTTTGTGGTTCAAAGCATCGAAAATTCAGGTGGATTTCTCTATAAATGATTTGGTCTTTAATCTGCCATAGGTGAAATATTGTATCAGGAATGGAGGTTGAAGGTTATGGCTCAAGTCTGGTGTTTTTTGGCCTCATCAATTTGCTCCTTTGTTTTAATGAATAATGCTTGGTGTTTGGAAGCAGGGCTACTGACTGGAGTTCAAAGCAGCAGTTCACTGATATTTGCTCAATTTTGTAGAATGCTTGAAGGGCTGCTTGTTGCTTTGATCTGTTTGGAGTTCAAAGCAGTGTAGTTCACGGTTGTGTAGAATGTCTGAAGGGCTGCAGTGTAGTTCATGGTAGAATGTCTGAATGACATGGTTTTGTTTGGGCTGCTGGTTTCTGGTTGTCTTGCTGATGTTGCACTGATATGAATTTTCATAACACTTGAGTTACTCATAGAATGACTGAAGGGCTGAATGACTGGGTTTTGTTTGGGCTGCTGGTTCACGGTTGTTTTGAATTGTTTGGTCAATTTGAAGGGAATTTCAAGGCAGTGCAATTTCAAGGTTGCTGGTTTGTGCTGGTTTTTCTCTGGTTTGTGTAGTTTCAAGGCAATGCAGTTTCAAGTGCTGGTTTTTCTTTGCCTTTGCTCTGTTTGCTTTGTTTGTTGATCTCTCACCAACTGGGAGGTTGGTGCTCGCTATAGCTTCAAGCTCCTCTTTATTGATGTAATTTTTCATACCTTGCATGTGCTTCATCAATAAAGTTTTTTTTACCTATCCAAAAAAAAAATAATGTTATACAATTCTTTTCTTCCCAAACATGAGATAGGATAATATATATTATCTTTGAAAAAAATTCTCTATCTTGTGTGATCAATTATCCGACTACTTATTCTAAAGATAGTTGTTGTTGGAAATAAAATGGATCACACAAAGGCTAAAGAGATTGAAAAAGGGGAAGATGAATTTTTAACTCTCAAATATTTTGATTCCACTTACTTAAAACACTTAGGTATATGAGTTATTTATAATCTCTAATGAACAAGCCAAGAGACCAATACTTCTACATCCAATGTACCATATATGAATCTTCCTAGATTTATTCATCCTAAGAATACATGAATCTCAAGAATACAAGAATATTGACAATACATGAATAAAATATGAATAGATACTTCTAGAAAATGTGTAAATTAATTGAACTAAAATTATGTTTATTATTTCAACACCCCCCTTTAAACTTGACTTTTTGTAACTCCGAGCAAGGTCTGAAACTTACTGAAGTCTTCATACTTGAGTGGCTTTGTGAATATGTCAGCAAATTGATCATGACATTTCACAAACTTGAGTTGTACCTCTTTCTTCGCAATGCATTCTCTAAGAAAATGATACCCCATATCAATGTGTTTACTTCGATCACGAAACACTAGGTTCTTGGCCAAGGCAATTGTTGACTGGTTATCAACCAAGACCTCTATCGCTTCCTCTTGTGCAAATTGCAAATCCTTCATCAAATTCCTCAACCAAATTGCATAACAAGTGCATGATGTAGCAGCAACATACTCAGCTTCACAAGTAGAAAGTCTTACTATCGGTTGTTTCTTTGAACTCCAAGTAAAAGCTGTGTTTTCCAAGAAAAACACAAAGCCATTAGTGCTTTTCCTATCATCCAAGTTTCCAGTCCAATCACTATCACAATAGCCAACAAGCTTGTATTCATTTGAGGATGAATAAGATAAGCCAAAATCAATTGTTTCTTTAACATAACGAAGAATTCTTTTTGTAGCCTTAAAGTGATTCATTGTGGGTGCTTCCATAAAGCAACTTACCAGCTCAACTCCAAAAAGAATATTCGGTCTTGTGCAAGTCAAGTACAGTAAACTTCCAACTAGACTCTTGAAAAAAGTTGCAACAATCTTTTCTTCATCTTCATGCTTTGTTAGGTTGACTCCACATTCCACGGGGGTGTTAACAGGCTTGCAATCAATCATCTTGAATTTCATGAGTATTTCTTTCGCATATCTATAGACACTCCATTTTTGACCGTCTTTAAGACTTGGACGTCATCGTTTGAACACTCGATGATCATCCATGCTCGTGTTTGTTTTGAGTTCCCAAAGGTCTCGACTGCACGCCTTGCCTTAGGATCTCTCAACTTGACTGTTTTGTGCTTGGTTGTGGACCAAGGACTTGTGATTTTTGCACCTGAGGGTAGGAAGTGGCTTGTTAGCCATCCCCTTAACCCACCGGCCATGGCCTGAGGCCACCGGCCTTGTTTTCTTGCTATCGGCTAAGAGTGTTAGCCGATTGGCACTTTAGTTGGTCGGCTGGCCATTGTTTTGGTCAATCGCCCACTTTTTCTGGCCGAGGCCTTTTCTTTTCCTTTTTCAGGCATTGTGTATGCCAGCTATGCCAGCTGGTGAGCACAAACTCTACACTCCACACACGTGTATGGAGGGATCTGCACCAACACTTAACTTCTCTTTGAAGCTTTGAATTGGACTTCCTATAAGAGGAGAGCCTCCCCTCCCTTTCTAGGGCTTCAGCCAACTGATATAGAAGATATATATCACACTCTCTCTATAGTTGTGTGTGTAATAGTGTTCTAAAAGGTGTTTTTGTTCATATTTTTGCACTCAAGCACCTAGTGGTACGCTATCCCTTAGTTACTGAGGTGCTAAAGAGTTGATTTCAGAGTTTTTGAGTTGGTTTTGATCAAAAGGAGGTGCTGGAGTTGGTGTTCTTGAAGTGTTCTTCAAGGGTGAGAAACTACTCTTTTATTCTCTATTTTTGCTTAAGCTTTTAGAAATACTTGCATACTACTTTAAGCTTAGTGTTCAACTGAAAAAATTTCTATTTTTGTATGCTAAATATGTTTGTTTAAGGTTATTTTTGGGTTGGGGGTTGTCTACCCCCTCTTAGGCCTTGTTTGGCATTATTTTGTGACCTTCTTTTTGAGCTTTGAAATCTTTTTGTTTTGACCTTCTCACCACTGAAATCCAGAGGATTTTCAGTGGTGGAGAAGTGGTTTTGAAGTCTTGAATAGGGGAGGGACACCCCCTTCCCTTTGTGTCTCATTTGCTTGCATTGTTGGCTCACCATAGTAGCATGTTTGCTTAGCATGTTTTGGCCCCATTTCAGCAAGTATTTGGTGTTATCTTGGCATAATATACCTATTTTTTAAGTTGGTTTGTTGATCTCTTGCATGCACCATGTACTTACCTTGTAATCTCTTCTATTGCCTTAACATGTATCTTGCATTTGGACTATCATGCTTGCATATTTCGGCTTAACTCCAAGGAACTTTTAGTCATGTTTCACCATGTTTGAGCTCTGTTTAGTGTTGATTTGATCATATATGCATTGCTTTGTATATCCTTAGTTCATCCTAGCTTATTAAGCTTTGTGCACCAAGTTGCTAGCATGTATTGTTTTGACTATTCTCGTGATTTGGCATCAGTTGAAATCACATTTCAGTCTATGTAGTGTAGCCACACACTTATGTTTGCCATTTTTTCAATGCTTTGAAGAGTTGTTGATTTGTGCCTTAAGATTGGGTCATTGTGTATGTCTCCATGATTAGGTCTTTGGGATGCCATCTCATTGGGTTTTGGGGCTTATTTTGACATATTATAACTCGGTTTTTCATTGCATAATTCATGCCATGTTTGGTTGTGATAGGCGTAGTATAATGCTCCTTTTGTAGCCTTGCATGCCCCTTGTTTGTGCCCATCTGTTTAGCATATTTTGGCCTTATTCCATGCATGTTCTAGCCTTGTTTTGGCCTGCCCTAGGACTGTCTTAGGTCACTTTGGCCGTTTGGGGCTTGGTTGATATGGCCATGGTGAGAGCCCCTTGACTAGCTTTGGGCATTGAGCCCATTAGCATGCTATGCTTCACTTGTGTATATGATTTGGCATCATTCTTCACATGATTTCAGAGCCCATTGCATTGTCATGTTCTCATGTTTATTCCATTTTGCTCATGGTTGAGGATTGTGCATCATTGCCTAGCTTAAGGATCCATGTATGTGATTGCATGTCTCCCTTTTTTGGTACCTTAATTTGGGTGTTTTGGCTATTGTTTTTGGTACGGCTGAGGTCTACCCATCTTTAGTGTAAGTCCTTGGATCATGCATTTGTGTATTGTTGTTTGCCTATCGCATTACATGTTCTTGCATCCTTATGGTTGGTGTCATTGTTGCATGCCTATCACTTTGTGTATTTCCATATCTAGGTCGCATTGTAGTATTGCATACTTGTTGAATTGCCATGTTGTTTGCACGTTAGGTTGCATCACATTGCACTTGGCATGCTCATATTACATTGCCTTATATTCCCATGTTGCATTGTACTTGGTTGCGTGTATTGCATTGTGTTTGGTTTGGGGTGTCAAACAAAACACGAGGATCAAGGGACGTTTCGTACTCAAAGTGACGAAACGTGCCTCAATCCTCGATCGCCGATACTCTTGATCCAACATGATAGAGTTCTAGGCATTCATGCGTTTTGTTGTATTCATTCCACATTAATTCGCACACTTGGCTCCTTTGGCCATCCCGCATTGAAATACGTGATTGGTGGTCCAAGGGTCGAGAGCCATACTTCCTTGAGTTTATAGCATGATAGGGAGGGTGGTTGTGCACACATTATCTTGTAAATGCCTTGTCATGCACTGTCTGTCCTCTGCTGCAGCAAAAACAGAATTTTGCAGGAAGATATGGCCGGTCGGCCACCTTTAGTGCCGGCCAGCTACCAAAATCTAGCCGAGAGCCTTACAAATGGTCGATAACCATTTTCCAATGGCCGGTGGTCCTATCTTTTGGCCGGTGACATCCCACAGTGCTTGGGGAGTGATTCAGAAGCATCCTTGAGACTTGCACAGTTTTTAGAGGTGCAGAGCAGTGTAAACAGAGGCAACATGTGGCATGGCAACGGGTTTCTGAGCGAGGCGATCGAGCATGCATCATTCAATCATTCTGAGGTGGAGCTGCAGCGGCCTTCTTTTGTAATTAATTTGTTAATTAATTAAGGGTTTGTAATAATTAATTAGCTAGGATAGTTGATTAATCATTTGGTTTGTATTATTTATTCGGACCCTCCGTCGAGAGGGCGAATTTGTAACAAGTGTGCGTGCGTGTGTGAATGTCTTCTAACCTCACGTCTTTCTCCCTTTTACTTACCTGCTTTTGATGGTTAGTTTTAGGTCATGTTTCAATTAGCACACTTATGTTAACATGTTTAGATACATTCATTCGTATTGCACGCACCGGGCTCGGCGCATCATACTAATTGCATAGTATTTCAATTCTAACTTGAATACGTGTATCGAATTACTGCATTTCACATGCCATTCTTAGATAGCCGAGCCTATTCTAGTTGCATTTTGCATGTGCTGCATTAGGCATCTTAACATAGCAAGGATTATGCATTGATTACTAATTGGCTATTGTTTTGGCTCGAAGTACTAGGTAAGCTTTTATGCTTTAGCATCTTGCATGAGTGTGAGTGTTGCCATGATAGCATGCTTGCCATGAGGCTATTTGCTTATGTGATATAACTGCCTGAATGCCTGTGGGTGAAGGTTGGATTACTCGAATTGGAACAATTCATCGAAATGTGTGTTTTAAGCCCATTTTGCGGAGTGGCAAAATCTTATTTTTCTAAGCCCATTCGAGGGTGGCAAATCTACGTCTTAGCCTACTTGCGAGTAACACCTTCAAACCATTTTCACAAATAAACATGAGATGTTTTGTTCCAACTTAGGCGATCTAGTCTATACTTGTGTGTTGTGTGCATCACATAGTAATTCTAGGCTAATAACCGGAATAAGAACGCATGTGTTTTCAAAAATCAGTTTTCTAAAACGATTTGCCGGATTTGGACTCTTTGGTGATTTATCAATCTCATATCGGACATTGTGAGATTAGATTAAGAACCGTGACATTTGAGTCCGAACTGTAGCATGAAGCCCTTGGGGCGCGTCTACAATATCCTTCTTGAGAAATAAATATGCCATTCTCCATCTGCTTGACTTCAATGCCAAGGTAGTACGCCATGAGTCCAATATCAGTCATCTCAAATTCTCGAATCATTGCTTTCTTGAATTCCTCAAACAAGCTTGGATTGTTTCCTGTAAAAATAAGATCATCCTTATGCAAGTAAACAACCAAGACATCTCTATTTCCATGCACTTTAGAGGAAAGAACATGCTTGTTTAAACGCATATAATGCTTTCTTTAGCTTGAAAACCTTATCTTCCTGGCCTTTGATCACATACCCCATAGGTTGATTGATGTACACTTCTTTCTCAAGAAACCCATTCAAAAAAGCAGACTTGACATATATTTGATAAAATTTCCAATTATTGTTGGCAGTAAGAGAAATCAACAACCTTGCAGTTTCTAAACAGGCAATAAGGGCAAATACCTCATCGTTGTCAATCCCAAGACGTTGATTACAACCTTTTGCTACTAATCTTGCTTTGTATTTTTCTACCTCTCCCTTTGCATGCTTCTTTGCCTTGTATACCCACTTCACGCCAATGGCTTTTTGTCCTTTTGGAAGAGTAGCGAGCTCCCATGTGTTGTTTTTGTTAATGGCATTCATTTCCTCATCCATAACAATTCTCCACTTCTCATCTCGTCTAGCTGTCATGACCCAAAACCACCCCATAGGTTTAGTGTCATAATCGGTCAGTAATCTTAGATTATCTTCGGCCTCAAAAACAAAATTTCAAAATATATGAATCATATCGGGGCCTAAAGCGGAAGCAAAACAAAAATAATGATATACATTGAGCTTGTGCAGACATGATGACTAAAATAATTAAAACATTTAAACACAATAATAATTTATATACATATACAAATCTTATATATTTCGCACACATATACATTTAAGACTCAGCAAAATACAAAGCTCTGACAAGGCTAAGGGGTTGATTTTCTTGGCTTTACTCGAGCCTAACTTGCTCCATTCCGAAAGCTCTTCAAAAGGCTGACACGAGTAGACTCTAAGACTTTCTCTATCCTTGTTGCTCAGTTTGCTCTCCTACATATACATATAAATAGTGAGCTAAAGCCCAGCAAGTAATAATAGAATAAAGAGATTAAATGAATGAAGTTCGATGATAATACAAAAATATGCCTTATGATTTCGAAACGAATCTTAAATCATTTTCAAAGTAAGGCATTTTCCATATTTTATCAAATTTATAACAAAACATTTTCCGTATCAAATCATATATTTCAATTTCCGAAACAATCCATTCCAATAGGCAAAACAATTCGATTAGCCATCATATCAATCCTTTGCAGTGACAAAAACAATTGTTCGACAGCATTTTCAATACAATTCTTGTTTCAATCCGATTCTCAATAATCCATGTTAACTCAATAACAATACTCATTCAATGGCAATTTACGTGATATATCCCAATAGAGTAACAATGTATCAATAATAATGGGACCTCAAGGGTCAATCAATGGGACCACTATGGGTCAATCAATATATCATATCCAATGTGACCATTAAGGTCTAATAGCAGAGATCTTTGTGTTTCAATTATCCAATGGGCCACAGTATTGTTTTTCCTGGGCGAGGGCCAATGGGCCATGGTATTAATTTCCCCCAGGCAAGGGCCTCTTTGTCAATGGGCCATCGTATTACTCTCCCCCAGGCAAGGGTCAATGGGCCATGGTATTAATCTCCCCCAGGCAAGAGTCAATAGGCCATGGTATTGTTTCCCCCAAGCAAGGGCCTCACTAAAGGATGCCACGATTATAAATTCAAATGGAACTTCATTCATTAAGGACAAGTAGTACTTCAATAAACCATCCAATCATTCATATATCAATTTCGATAACAATAATATTTTTAAAGTAAACATAACTTGAACATATCTTTATAAAGTTATTACTCACAGTGGGTTAAGTTGATATAAGGCCTCAGATGTCCACCTTACAAATTACATAACAAAGATACAATAGAAGCACCATTCAATATTTATTTCATTTTAATGCAACTTTCTTTATGTGTTTCTACCCTTCTTTTATGACTATATGAGTCCAATTGGTGCCCAAGAATACTTAGAATGTCATGAGGATGCAATTAGGCACTTAGAAGAGTTAGTCAAAAATTGTTGAAAACAGGGTCTTTGCTCGAGCGCACCTTTGGTCGCTTGAGCAGTTTGCAAGGCTCTGTTAAAAAAAAAAATGACAAAAAAAAAAAAAAAAAAAAAAAAAAAAAAAAAAAAAAAAAAAAAAAAACTGGATGGCCTCAACGTTCGCTTGAGTGATGATTTACCGCTCGAGCAGTCAACAATTTTTCTGTGCTTTCAAAACCAACAAATAATTTCCGAACACATTTTCAAACTTAGACTCTTGCATGAACCAATTTAAACATGTAATTTTATTAATAAAGATGAACTCTTGACTTATTTTCCAATTTCTAATACAAAATTCTCTTTGATCATAATAATTTCAACAATTTTCTTCTTTTGTGTTATAAAACATAAAATTAGAGCTATAAAGGTCTTTAAAAGAAATATTTGCATATATGTAATTCAAATAAAACTAACTAATGTAATATATACCAAAACATGTTTAAATTAAGTAAAACTCTTAAATTACATTACATGCATGCAAACCAATTTTTAGGTTTCAAAACAAAATCAAAACCTCATTTAACTCCATGATTAAACCCTTTTCATGAACTCAATGTTTTCAAAACTTTTTTTTCAAAATCAAATGCATAATAAACTTGCATGGCTCAATTCTTAAAAACTTCATTGTGCATGTAAATTTACATCTCATATATATCAAGGTTTCCAAATCCAAGCTCAATTGAAGAATTACAATTATTTCCATATTGATTAACCCTAACCATGTTCATGAATTAATTCTTTAAGATCTCCAAATTACATGCATATAAAAATAAGACTCAAATTCATATAAGATATGCAAAATCATACCCAAAATAATTAATTTCTAAGTTAATTTTCCTAATCATGAACCTAACTCATTTTCTTGCTAATTTATTTTTCATTGCATGCAATTGAATCTAATTACCTTTTAATTTCAACTTCTAGATGACTTATCCAAAAGATTTGAGCTTTAATTTCTTACCCAAAATTTTCAATTTGATGAGTTTCTATGCAATTTCTTGAGTCTCTCTTCAATTCTTCACTTTTTCCGAGCTTTTCGTTAGCCTTTCTTCACCATTCCATCACGAGTTCTAAGATTTGAACACTCTCTCTCTCTCTCTCTCTCTCTCTCTCTCTCTCTCACGGGTTTGCCATGAAGCTACACTCCTTTTTTGTTCTCACTCCCCTCTTCACAATGCACATGTGCACACTTATTGAAGCCTCTAGCACAACACTCAGATGCGCGCACGCGCGCGCACACACACACACACACACAATTTCTCTACACACCCAGATTTCTCAGCGCACCCACCCACATATATCCTCAAACTCTAAATTATTCTACAATTTAATTTATGGTTAAGATTAATTTATTTAAATAACACTTTTTTTTTAATAAAACTTGATTAACACATAATTAAATTAATCATAACTAATCATAACTTCCACATAATTTAATTAGTTCCATTAGAGCCCAATTAATTATATTCAAATCTATCAATCTGAATTAGATTTTTAATCAAACTTTCAAAAGGCTCCAAATATCAAATTAAATTTATTTTCATCGTCAATTTTGGCTTCTCACATTATTAAGGCCTTCAATTTCAGATTAACTCAAGATTTTCGTCAATAAATTACATATTCAATTGAACACCTCATAAATAAATTTAATTCATAGTAATCACAATTCCCAATCTTCATAACTTAATGAACTCTAATTCGAATCCAATTAATAAAATTTTAATTTTACTAAATAGAATCGAATATTTAATTAAATTCTCATATGATCCGATACTGGAAATTAAAATATTTCAATTCATCAATTTCACCTTCTTGAGCCACTTAAGCTTTTAATTTCTAATTCCAAAATAACTATTTTATAAAATTATACACGAATCAACCCTAATATTGTTCATCAATTCCACAATTAAATCGGAATAATAATTAATTAAAATTTAAATCATCTTGATTAATTAAATGTAAAATATTTTACGTGGCGGGATCGTCACATTAGCGTCTTCAAATTGCAAAGATTCACCATCAACAAAAAAACAAAATAGGTTTAGTTACCTCATAGAGTTTATCGAGGCTCCGTATTCGGGGCCTTCTCTCACTTGAGCTTCCTTCCGACGATGACGGTTCATGATGATGAGGAGGAGATACTGGAGGTGTAATAGGCTCTTCTAGCACCTCAGAAAGTGATTGCTCTTCTTCAAAAATGGGAAAGAAAACATAACTTTCTTCTTCTTGTGTATTCCAATCCCATGTGCTTTCTTCATCAAACTCCACATCTCTATAGATGGTGATCTTCCTCGTAATAGAATTGTAGAGCTTGTAACCTTTTGAACTTGAATCATACCCGATGAAAATGTATTTCTTGCTTTTAGAATCCAACTTGGACCTTTGTTGATATGGAACATGAGCATGTGCAATGCTTCCAAATACACGCAAATGTAAGACATTGAGCTTCATTTCACTCCAAGCTTCTTGTGGTGTCATGTTCTGTACACTTCTTGTAGGACATTGATTTGACAAATAAACTACACAGTCCACAGCCTCTGCCCAAAATTCTTTTGGCATTTTCTTACTCTTCAACATGCTTCTTGCCATGGTAAGGATTGATCTATTCTTTCTTTCGGCAACACCGTTTTGTTATGGCGACCTTGGAACCGTTAAAGGACGACGAATCCCATTAGCTTCACAAAAATCTTTAAATTTATTTGATGTGAACTTGTCGCCTCTATCAGATCTTAAGGCTTTAATGACATAGCCACTTTGCTTCTCAATCAAAGCCTTGAATTTTTTAAAAACTCCAAAAGCTTCGGATTTTTCTTTCAAAAAATAAACCCATTTATTTTATTTTATTTTTTGCTAAAATCATCAAGGAAAAGCAGAAAATAAGTGTTCTTATCAAATGATGATGGCTTAAGTGGACAACAAATATCCGTATGCACAAGCTCCAATGGCTCCGTAGCTCTAGTAGTGGATTCGTTTAGAAAGGACTTCCGGAATTGTGTGCCAAATAGACATCCCTCACAGAGTTGTTCCAGATGGTTGATAAAGGGAAACCCATGCACCATCTTTGTTTTGGCCATCAATGTTAGTCCTCTAAAATTCAAGTGTCCAAGCCTCATGTGCCAATACCAAGACTTATCTTTCACAGTTGCATTCAAACACTTGGCCATGTCGGTTTGAAGATTCAACAAGAACATTCTATTTCGGGTCATTGAAACTTTAGCAACCAAATATTCATTTTGTCTCTTAGAGAAAGAGTATGGTCCTTCATTTGAATTTCATAACCCTTTTCTAAAAGTTGACCCAAACTCAAAATATTATTATTCATTTTGGGCACAAAATATACTTCATACATAATTCTATGATTCCCATTTTTCAAACGAAGTAAAACTGTACCTTTGCCCATTATTGGAACTTTTGAGGAGTCTCCCAAAGTAATTTGACCTCTCTAAGTTTCATCAAGCTCCACAAATTTGCTTCTGTCACCATATATGTGATTTCTTACACCATCGTCAAGATACCATAGATTTGCTTCTAATTCTTCATTGTCTTTGACGGCTAGCAATAAAGTAGGCTCTTACTTCATCTTTTTGTTCAACAAGATGAGCTTTTCCTTCAAGATTGTCAGTAGCATCTTGGAATTCTGAAGCATAATGGCCATATTTGTGGCATTTATAACATTCAACTTGAGACTTATCATACCTTCTTGAAAAGTTTTCTTGTACTCTAGCTCTCCTTCTTCCATTCGTTCTTAATGATGAGGATTGGTTTCTTTCTTTTAAAGATTGGTTTCTTCCTTTTGACTCATTGACAAATGAGCCACGACCACCTCTTCCACCTCTTCCGTGACTACATCCACGTGATCGTCCTCGACCTCTTTGGCCTCCTCCACCTCTAGAAGAGTGTTTTGTTTGCAAAACATGTTTCACAGTCTCATTTGAATTTTTCTTTAGCCTTTCTTTATGAGCTTGTAGAGATCCCGAGAGTTGATAAATAGTCATGGACTGTAAATCCTTTGACTCTTTAATAACCACTACAATATGTTGAAATTTTGGTTGCAATGAGCAAAGAATTTTCTCCACTACGCGAAAACATCTGGTAAATCTTCTCCACATCTCTTCATTTGATTCACAATGGCTAATGCTCTTGAGAAATAATCTGAAACAGACTAGGATTCTTTTATTTGAAGACTTTCAAACTCACCTCTAAGTGTTTGAAGTCGAAATTTTTTCACTTGTCAACTCCTTCATAACTATTTTGGAGAAGCTCCCATGTTTCTTTTGCGGTGGTTACATTTGCCACTTTCTCAAACAAGGGATCATCCAAGCACTGATGGATGAGAGCAAGGGTCTGCTTATTTTTTTTTCTTAGATTTTTGCAAGGCATCTTTCTAATTAGTAGTCAAACTTGACTTCTCTTGTGGCTTCACATAGCCATCCTCAACAATCTCCCAAACATCTTGTGATCCAAGCACGGCCTTCATCCGAATCGACCAATTGTTGTAATTATCTTTCTGAAGCTGGGGAAACTGGAATCCCATCACACCATTCGCCATTTTCTTCACCACACACTCTAGGCTCTGATATCACTTTGTTGGAAATAAAATGGATCACACAAAGGCTAGAGAGATTGAAAGAGAGAAGATGAATTCTTAACTCTCAAATATTTTGATTCCACTTACTCAAAACATTTAGGTACATGAGTTATTTATAGTCTCTAATGAATAAGCCAAGAGACCAATACATCTTCTACATCCAATGTACCATACATGAATCTTCCTAGATATATTCATCCTAGGAATACATGAACATTGACAATACCTGAATAAAATATAAATAGATATTTCTAGAAAATGTGTAAATTAATTGAACTAAAATCATGTTTATTATTTTAATAGTTATATCCTTCTCTTATTCTGTCGGACAACCAAACATGCTCATAAAATACTGCATTTGTTTTTTTTAGAATGTGTGCTTATTATTCCACTATTTATTCCAAGCACAAGCTTTTGTTCAATTTGAATTAGCAAAAGTAATAATGTCTCCTTGCATAATATGAACTCCAAACATTCTTTGATGGAATTTGGGTGTCATTCCAAGAAGTATGCAATGTTGTCAATTTTCATGAAAATTTTATGGATCCATTCTGCTACAACAAATTAACAACTACTATCATCTGTTTAAAGAAAACATGTTTGGAGAAAAATGAATGAATAGTGTTTAATAGGTGAAGAATAAAAAGGAACAAAATAGAAAGGTGGCTATTAAAGTCAAGAAATTCTTCTTCTTCTTCGTTTTGAACCTGAGAAGCAGAGGCGAGAGAGAGAAACAGAGGGGAGAGGTGGGAGCTCGTCGTCGGTCGTCGGCCAATCGTCGCAGCTCGTCGGTTGTCGGCCGATCGTCGCCTCTGCCTCCGCCCGCCTCCGCCTCTGCCTCTGCCTCCGCCCTCCTCCACCTTCGCCTCCGCCTCCCTCCGCCTCTGCCTCCAGCCCTATTTTTAGGGCCCCCTCCAGTTCTGCTTCTCCTTCTCTTCTTCCTCATTCTCTTCTTCTTCTTCTTCCTCCTTCTTCTCAAATTCGAGCCAAATTTGGCTCGAAACCCTTTCGGGCTCTATAGCAGAGCTGATTTTTTAGCCTTCTTTCGTTTATAGTTCCATTAGTATTATTTTATTTTATTATTTATTTATTTATTTTTAGCATTCTCATGCATTTTTCAGCTTTGGGCTTTAAGACAATTAGCTTAATATTTTTATTTAGTTTATGATTTTCTTAGTTTGAAAATTTCTTATGTTCCAACAAAGATTATTTAAAAAGAAAAGTTGGGTTTTGAGTAACTATGTAGATGAAAATGAATTAGATAGTTGTTTGATTAAGCAGATTATAGCATAAGATTGAAATTACTAATATATAAGGCTCACATTCTAGTATTTAGTAATGATTTTTATTATTTGGATTAAATTCCAATAGACATTCTATCTAATGAAATTAACGGATTGGTTGTTGGGAGGTCACGATCTACTTGCGATGGTGGCTAGATGTCACAGGGGTCGCTAGGATGTGTGATGGTGTGACGAGGGAGAAGGCTGGGGTAAGCAACAAAGAGTGGATGAAGGATGGGTGGCCATAGGAAAAGGGGTTGTGGCTCGGAGGGTCGGGGAGAGTAGTTGAGAGGTTAGGGAAAGTGAAGGTGGAGCCAACGACAGTTGGAAATGGTGGAGGGGGTACCCGGTTGCCAGAAAATGTGGAGGTAATGAAGAGGAGGAGGAGATCGAGGGAATAGGGCAAAAGTTAAAGGCGCAATATTCTAAAGTTCACCATAGATTTTTGTAATTAATTTTTTTTTTTAGTCTCGATTTCAATTGTACTTCATCATCTCATTTTTCAAATTTTTTGTTTTTTTGGTTACAAATTTTCCTTAATTTATTATAACACTGGTTAAAGTCATATTTCGAAAACACTAATTCATTAAATAACTTGAATTTAAAACATAAATTTTAAAATATCAGCATGTGTATAATAATATATTGTCTTTAAAAACTCAATAAATCACTCCAATTTTTGAATTACACAATTGGCACCATCTTATTTGAGAATCTTTTTTAACTTCCATAATTTTGGAAGAGACGAAAAAGACCGCTAGTTCACAACTAGTGATGGGTAGGCATCGCAGACGATTCGCTCGCCTGTTACGTGTCTTCAAACAAACGGTTCAGCCTCGTGCATTACTCTATGTTTAGAATATAAATTTGGATTCAAATTACAAAAAAATAAAATAAATAATATGAATCAAATATAAGGTAGTGTTTGGTTTTGTTGTAAAATTATGATTTGAATAAAAAAACTTTTAAAATTCTTTTCAAAATTTATAACTAATTTTTTTTTTTTCAAAACTCTTTTGAAAAACTTATTTAAAAAAACTCATAACGAAACTCTTTTCAAAATTTTATTTTTTTCAAAAAATTTTAAAAAATATTTTTTTATTTTTTTCAAACAAATATTTTTTCAAAAATATTTTTTAATTTTTATTTTTGAAAAAACAATATTTTTTATTTTTTTATTTTTTCAAATTTTTATTTGTTGATACATGTGGAATTCATGATTTTTGATAAATTTGATTAATATAAATAAGCATTTGATTTCAGGTTGAGAATACACATTTTTTTAAACTTTAAAATAAATTATTTTTATGAGCCTTTTACATAGGATCACACTGTAGCTCGACTTTTCGTACTCCTTTCGGTAGACAATAAGCCCTACAGTATCGGACTCCCACGGTTCTGAATCTGATCTCATAAGTATAATGTGAAATAGATAAACACCAAAGAGTCCAAATCTGACAAATCTTTTGAAAAATCGATTTTGAATCAAATAGCAAAAAATGGAGTGCTTTGCCAGATACAGAGTCGCCACCTAAATATTTTTTGAGAAATTTAGGAAACCTATGACTCGTGTCAAAGGTCATGTGTCCGTCATTACCAAGATTGTCTTAGTTCGGGAACTTAGGTACGAGAGGGAAATGTTATGAATTGAACACCCTTGCTCGCCCGATCAAAGATTGGTCTCTACTAATCATGATGTGAATCTTATTTACATTATATGCTTTTGTTCTGATTTATTAGGCTAACTTATTATGTGATGCACACACAAGTATAAACTATTTGCAAAAATTGAAACAATTTGATAAACAAAATATGATTAGAAACACATTATATTTGTAAATATTATACACACATGATACATATTGGATAGTGTACCTCAATCCTCCGTAATACATTACCCGTAATATCGTTTTAGGGGAGGGAAAGGAGAAGGTTTTTTTTTTTAATTTAATTTTATTTTAAATAACGTCGTGTGGAGCACTAGAGTATTCAGATTCGCAAAACATGGATGTCCTTATTTTATTTTGGCAAAAACAAGTAACAATTTTAGAATATCTAATGAAAATGAACTCTATGAAAAGAAAGCTTAAAAATTCTTCAAACATATGATTTTAAAATTTATGACAAGAGGTTAGGTCTTAAGTATTTGGTTATTAAGCAGGGTATTTGGTATAATGGTTGTGTAGTACTACTTTGAGGTTCGAAACAGTGAGTTTAACCCTTATGAAAAAGAGTTTCATGCCTATTTGTCGCAGTTTATTTATTTCTTCATTATGGAGCTTGCATGTGTATTCTTCCCTTTTATGGGGTTTATTTCTTGGACTCGGTTTTTCTCCATTTCATAATCAGACTAGAGATGTGTTGTTCGGTTCAATTGACCCACATATAAGTCACGTTTTGATGATATGAATGGTTATATTTTAGAGTTCATCGAGCACATAATCCATACAAAAAATAAGACAATCGGATAACAGAAACCGCATGTTTGAATAAGTTTTGTCTGAAAATAATGAACGGCGAGAAAATAAATGATTCATAAAAAATTGATCTGAACATATAGTTTCTGTTATCCGATCAACTTGATCTTTTGTAAGAATTAAATACTTGACGAATCTTAAAATACGAACAGTTTATATTATCAAAACGGGATCTAAAAATATGCCCACTGGGCCGAACAACACCTCCCTAGCTCGATTATGGATTGGATAAAACCCCACTCCTATTTCTTTTCTATTATTGGGTTTGCATGTAGGCTAGTATATGCTTGTTTTGGAACTATGATTAAAAGAAATTTTTTGATTTTTTTAGATTTTTTCGGTCACATTTCTTCTCTATTTTTTTACACATTTTTATAAAAAAAAAACTACAAAAATCAAAAAATCATTTTTTAACCGAAAACAAGCCGTAATGATTATTGAGTTTAGAGACAGTGATTGACTGTTAGGCTTGATGTTTAAGAAAAAACTTTTAAATAAAAGAAAAAAAAGATCATTAAGTCTTATTTTACTCTTAAAATTATTATTTCAAAAAATTCATTACTCTACAATGGTGTATGTTATCCAAATTTTACTCTTCAGTTAATATGAACAACAATTTCATAATTTTTTTTAACCTAAGTAAATTATATTTTTTTAGTTGTAAAAATTATGATATTATTTTTAAAAAATTTATGAAAAATCATTAAATCACAATAAAGAAATTATCAATAAGTTCTATTATTTTGAAAATTATTATTGAGTTATATCAAATTTCAATATTAACAAATAAATTTTGTT
Source organism: Camellia sinensis (assembly GCF_004153795.1). Taxonomy (NCBI): domain Eukaryota; kingdom Viridiplantae; phylum Streptophyta; class Magnoliopsida; order Ericales; family Theaceae; genus Camellia; species Camellia sinensis. Next base: position 744,062 of record NW_021025388.1, read on the forward strand.
TTTTATTTTTATAAATTGTTATAAAAAAATTCAATTGTGCATAATAGTATATTTTATTTTATTTTTATCTTTTTCATTAAAATATGAACAAAAAATTTCATAAATAATTTTAATTTATTTAAAATTTTATAATAAAAATATTTATTATTGTTAAAATTAAATGAATTTTCAAAAACAAAAGTATAAATATAAAATTCATCAACTTTATCATATATTGAGAAATATATAAATTTGTCATAGTAGTATTTTTCACAGTTCTTTGAAATTTTAATAGAACTAGTGGAGTGCACGGGCATTACACGTGATTTTCATCTAATCTAATAAATGTAATGTAATTAGTTTTTAAAATTCCTTGTTACTTGTAGTTGTCCTTGTAATATAGAGAATAAATTTTAGAATACAATGAACATACTAAACAATGCACCCATTTGTAAGTGTATTGCATAGATAATTTAGCAAAATCGTGAACGAAATAGAACATATATAAACTTTAAAAATACAATAAATAAGTTCTTAAATACACAATGTTACCAAAAATAAGGAAAAATAAAAAGAATAACCGAATAAAGAGTTTTTGGGACTAGTTTCATGTGTAGTGAACATCTTGCATAATGAGAAAGATAACATTATTCATAAGAATTATTCATAGTTTATCCAGAAAATGTGTGAAATTTATTTTGTAAGAAAGTGAATTTTCCGTCAATATTTCAATCTATATAAAAATTGCATAATCAATTTCTTGTTATTTATAGACCCATTGTTATGAGTTTATTCAACTTCACTATCAATTTACATTATCAAAATCTTTTATACGAATCACAAGTTATATATTAAAAGTATGTTAAAGTCGAAGAATTAATGTAATAGATAAGTTATCATGATGTTGACTATTGTTTGATTCATTCCTTTTATTATTTTGAGTAATATGCGTATCCGAATAAAAAAAAGAAAATAATAATTTTTTATGCAACCATATCCAACCGCAGAGAGAGAATGAAAATAATTTGTCTTGAAGGCAAAATCTATTTATATATCAAACTCTTCATATTTGTTTTTTTTTTTTCTTTTTTCTTTTTGGGGATAAATAAAAGCATGACGATCGTAAGTTGTAAACAGTGCACCAGTTTGACTCTAAATTTTACCCCTTTTAGATTATATTATTATTATATATATATATAGTGACCATATTTTTTTGGGTCAATTTGATAGGAAATACAAACAAAGATCTATTCAAAGAAATCGAAATTAAAATAATAATAAATAAAAAAGAAATTTTCAATATTTTTGGTAACTTTAAATAAATTCAAAGTTTGAATTTCAATATGATTATACAATAAATTATATATATTTGTAAATAATTAAATTTGAGAGTCTAATTTCTCATTCAATTTTTGAATAAATGAATGTTTTCCACGAAGGTAGTTACCATACCGTGGTTTCAAGTTCATACGAAATCAAACTCCATTGTCATGTTATTGAGAGTGAATTGTGTAATTTAAATTATGAATCTCTTACATTTTCTTATTCAATTTGTGGTTTCGTTTTAATTTATTTTTCTAAACAAGATGGTTTTAAAATATGAGAAACACTATATGCACCTTATAACTAAAAAAAAAAAAGAAGACGGTATAATTTTATATTTTTTGAGTCATAACTAAAAAAATATCATAACTAAACACAACATCATACATAACTAAAGATCTCATGAGTTATAACTAAAATAGTGTTATAACTAAAAAGGAAAATAACATAATTAAGGGTGTATATAGTATACATTTTTAAATGTGTGCATATTAAAATTTCCCTTAAAATATATCTAAGAAGAATTCTCCACAAAAAAAAAAAAAATACTTATATAGTAGCATAATTGAGGGACATAAATCAAACATAAAGCTCCAAATTATATCATATAAACCGAAACTGGACCAACATCAGAAGGTGATTTCATGATGGAGAATTCTATTATACACCTCCCATCCCATGTCTCATTAGTTATGTTGTTTTCTTCTTTAGTTATGGCTAATTTTTTTTCTTTAGTTATAATATTATTTTGATATTTTAGTTATGTTTTCTTTGTGTTTGGTTATGACTTTTTTATTTTTTTTATTTTTTCAGTTATAAGTCAAAAAGTATAAAGTTATGTTACTTTCTTCTATAGTTATATAAGCTACATATGGTACACACTAGGGTTGGACAAACAGCGGGCCGGACCGACACCACATAATAAGGAATTTTGTGTCTACCCAAGCCTGGGTCAACCCTAATATCGGGTCTCTCTATCTGCCCAAACCCGGTCCAAAAAATAATTATAAATCCCATGCCCACCTATCAGACTATATGTTAAAAAAAAAATCCATAATTAAATTCAACCACACATTATATTTTTGAAATAAATATATTGATATCATTATAAATTGAAAGATTTTATATATAAATTAAAGAATTTCTTAAATAAATTCAATCACACATCACTACAAATGTGAGTTTCAATAAAATTAATAAAGATAAAATCTAAATCTCAACAAAAAATAAAATAAAATTATATATTGAATGTATTATATTTAAATAAATAAATAAATAAATAATTTATTTATTTATTAATGGGTTGGGTTGAAAGTATACATCCTAAATCTAACTCATTAATATTTCGGGTTGAAAATGTTTGCTCAACCAAATTCTATAAGCTAAAATAACTTTTCAAAGTTCTAGAAAAATAAAATTGGGCCGCATGGATTGAGTGGGTCAACGGGCCGATATCCATCCCCAATGCACACCCTTTGAGGGTGTGTGCTATAACCTTTTCCCATTTGATGTTTTCCTATCTAAAAATTATGATATAAGGCCTTGTTTGTTTACCAGATATATGTTGGAACAATCTTCTATGTAAATAAAATAAATTCAAACTAATTCAAATAAAATAAAATAAAACTTACAGAAATTATTTTGTCAAGCCAAACGAAAATTAAAAGACCAAGTCGAGTGTGTGACACTCTGTCCTTAAGACAGATTCGCTCCGCTTCAGTGCTTACAGTTGAATGACGTCTATCTCCCATGATACAATGATCTTCACAAATTTGTAGAAGCACTTCAAACAAGTTTGTTCAGCGAACTAGAACCTGTGTTCTATACTCTCTTTGATTTTTTTCTAAAACTAGAATGAAGAAAAATGCACTAAATAAAATCTAGACAGCAATATCAACACATGCAGACTGATTTTTTTCGTATGTAAAAGACTGCTAGAACATTGGTATTTATAGGCACAAAAAACTCTGTCCGAACAGGTGTGAATCTGTCCAACAGATTCAGTTCTGAAAGTGAATAGATGCAACCTGTTTTGAATTTCAAACAGACTCTGACCGTTGCACTTTGAACACTTTTATTCAAACAAATGAAAAAGTATCCGTTGGAGACATAGTTTGAACATTATTGGAATATATTTTTTTATTTAAACTATTTGAATAGTTTAATAAATAAAAAGCCATTAGTGGAACAGTTTTTCAAACTGTTTGGAATAATATTATTAAACTATTTGAATAGTTTAATCAATAAATGAAAAGATACAAACTTTAGGAAACTAAAAATTTGAATTTGAATTTAAATTAAATTCCCACAATAATTTTTTTATGAAAAAATTCAAATGAATTTTGTCTAAAAAATTAATGTTAGACCCTAAAACGACGTTAACTTCTCATTCACTCATAAATGGTTTTGACGTCCCGTCTTCACCGTATGACTTGCCCCGCGACAAGGAACACGTCACCTCTTTGGACTCACCCCAAAAGACGTTTGGGGCCCACTCAATTTTGGCCTCAAAGTTGGCCCAAAATAAGCCATATAAAACACCATTTTTCCAACAATATAAAGGCTGGATATGTGAGATCAAATATAATATGAGGTTGGTCTATATGTTGTTTTGTCTCCCTATATCCCATGTTTGGTTGTGTCGGATATAGGAAATCCGGATACTATATGAGGCAAAAAGGAGATATGCAATATCACCTCCCCTATGGTATTGTATATCTCCCATCGTCAGATATAACTCATCTTTCATCCAAAGGTCAAAAATAATCACTATCCTTTTACCCTATCCTATATTTCATCGTAACCAAACACAGTATAAATGACCTCACAGAATATATAATTCATCTTATATCCTATAATATATTATATCTCATCTTTATCCTTAAATATTATATATTTTGCTAAAGCCCTTATATCCAATTTGAATAATCAAATGGGTCTATGTAGCTACGCGTTCTATACCATGTCATACACCCTAACCTCCAAAATTAGCAAGTTTATGTTTTTTCTCTCATCCTCTCTTTAATCTTCTCCTGTTCTACCAATAATGTTATAGATTTCTAAAAAACACAACTTTTACAATTTTCACTCAGTTGTGATTGGTTCAGGAAGGAAAAAAGAAAAAGTAAAAAAATAAAAATAAAAACACATGATTAATCCACATCATTTTGGGGTCACGTGGTCCCCAACTTTGGGTCCCAAGCATTTTTACCTGTTCTACAGGCCAATCATCAATCAACGTGTGGCCCAAACCACGAACCTTCTTGTGGCCTCAACCACACTCAATCCCTCTCTCCCCAACTTCACCCTGTCATCCCCTATACACCTCTACCTAACTCCTACCGTGAACCGTTACCTCTGCCAAGTCCTCACCGAGCACCACAGCCGTCATTCTCACCCTAGCGCCGCCTCTCTAAACCCTAACAATCACCGTCGCCGATCTCATTCCACCGCTCCAGTACGGCGTTGAAGAGTCCTACACGCTCACAATCTGAGCCTCTCATACTGCGGAGAGGGGTGTCGTTGGGTATTTGGAGAAATTAGTATGAAGTAAAGGATACAGAGAGGACGATTCGGGCAATGAGTGCGAATAAGCTAAATGTGTTCCACTAGCACATCACGAACTCGCAATCGTTCCCTTTGGTGCTTCCATCAGAGCCTGATTTGGCAGAGAAGGGGGTCGTATGGGGGCAGAAATGCAGTCCTCGCCGTAGGATGTGTAGAGTATTGTGGAGTTCGGGTTGGAACACGGGGTTAGGGTTTTGCCCGAGATTGATATGCCAGGTCAGTTAGAACTCGATCGTGATTTTTCTTTTGGTTTTCTTTCAAAGTTTTAGCAATGGATCATACCACCACCGCCACTATTATCATTGTTTGTTAGAAAAAAAACTAACAGAGGAAGAGAAGGAGATATATATTCATTGTGAATCAAAGTTTGTTCTGTATGGCCATTTTCTTTCTGCAACAAATGTAAACGAAAATGAAAGAACTGTAAACTCTTAACCTTTTTTATTTGAATCAATTCATGTAAAAAGATTATACATGATTCTAAAAACAGTTTATCCAACCCTTTATGTTTATTATTGTTATTGGGTTTGTTGTGATCCAACTATATATCATTATTATTATTATTTTTATTATTATTATTATTATAGTTGTTATTTTTTGAGAAGAATAAAATTTGAACTTAAAGTCCTATTTTATAGTTTCCCCACGTAACCATTTGACCAAGATGCTAATAACAAAATTGTTAACGATGTGTTTGGTTTATAAATTTAGAAAGTGATTTCGAAAGGGAAAAGCAAAAGACAGCTGAATGTGAGTAAAATATAATTACATTTTACATGTCTTTTTCCATTCTCCTTTCAAATCCCTTCGCAAATCGATAAACCAAACACAGTCTAAGAGGTTTTTTTGTTTGACAATTTCCTTAACTTCTTAAATTGTATCGTATAAAAATTTGACTAATTTGCTCTATTTTATGGGAAATACATGTTATTACACATATTGTGATGGTTTTTTTTTTTTTTTTTTGAATTCAATTGCGATGAAGTTGATAACTGGCCATTTGGTATAAGATCCATAATCACAATAAATCACCCAACACCCTTTCTAAGTCTAGACTCCAAGCAGAGCTACGCAGATAGAAGGAGACGGTCCTTATCCTTTTTAAGTAGGTGACCATGTATTTTTGAAGATATCTCCTAGGAAATGTTTGATAAGATTTGGCCGAAGTGGAAAGTTATCGTCTAGATTCATCGGTCCTTTTGATATCATTGAACGAGTATGAGAGGTTGCTTATCGCCTTGCCTTACCTCCACAGTTATCCAAGATACATGACGTGTTCCACATCTCAATGCTCCTCAGATATGAGCCAGATCCTTCTCATGTTATAGACTGGAAGAACTTAGAGGTAGATGAAAATGTTTCTTATGAGGAAAAACCCATAAAGATCCTAGACTCCCGAGAACAGCTATTAAGGGGCAAAACTATTCCCTTAGTCAAAGTACTTTGGCACTATCATGGAGTAGAAGAAACCACTTGGGAAAGAGAAGTTGAAATCTGAGAAAAATACCCTGAGTTGTTTAGAAATGTGTAATCTTATTGACTTTATGATGTTGATGTTGTCATGTAGCCTATAAAAGGTGAATAAGTGTTTTCGTGGATAGTATGTGTTGTAATTATGAAAGGTTTACAAGTTTTGATTATTGAGAATCTAAATTATTGTGTTGTGATGATGTTAGAATGATTAGAGATAGTATAAGAGTAGTATTTGTCTTCTTGAGAATTGTTGGAGTTGCTTTTGATAGGGATTACTGAAATTTCGAGGGCGAAATTCTTTAAGGAGGGTGGGCTGTGACACCTAGGTTTCCAAACCGCTTGAGCGACACTTTTGTTGCTCGAGCGTAGATCTTTAGCTCCCAATAGTTGGCAGTTTTGCAGGTGGATTGCTCGAGCGAAGAAGTTGTCACTCGAGCGTAGAATGTTTGCTCCCAATAATTTCAGTATAGCTTTACAAAACTTCTAGGACCTCTCATTCTTCACTCGAGCGAAGGAAGTTTCGCTCGAATGACCCTTCCGAATTTGTGATGTTCGCTCGAGCGAAGGAAGTTGCACTCGAGCGGTTAGTCGGGACATCATATTTTAGAAGAGATCCATACTCATTTTCTTTCCACTTTTCACATACTCTCCTTCTCCAACTCTATTTTTCCAAAAGACCTAGCCCATCCACTCTTGATTTCTCTACTTTCAACCTAAGATCCACCCAAAATTCTTCAAGAAAAGTTGGAAGGAGGCTTAGATCAACATTTTTACTGATTGTCTCGCAAGCTCATCAACATTTCAAGTGTGGTTCTCAAGCCTAGCTCTCCATTTTGAGGTAGGGGTGTTTTTAACTCGCTATGTCTTTAATTTGAAACACTTATGTGATAATTTCATTAGCTATTCATGTTGTATATATATATGTATATGTATAAATTGTGTTACTAGTAAGTGATTTTGGAAAAATGCGGTGATTTCTATGATTATGGATGAAATCATGTTTATTATTGTAGATTATAGAAGTGATGATGAGAGTTGATCTCCAATTTGTATATTAGAGAGAAAATCCCAATTTTTCCTAAACCCTTACTTTGAGACTTATTCAATAAAGAGGGGTTTTGCTCAATTGGTTTCAAAAATCTGAAATTAAATGTATTTACTTAATTTTAAGGGCAGAATGTAAGAATTGAAGCTTTTCTCCTATATAACTCTTGATGATAATGAGAATTTCTTATGAGGTATCCTTCATTATTGATGTGAGAAATGATGAATTGTTATGTTTTGGAATTATCTTAGGGAAATTAAAGGTTTCAAAATTCATGCATCATATGTATCTTAAAAAGCTATTTTGAGAGTTCCTCTCACTAAAACCCTAACTTCTCTCTTAGGGTTGATCTAGTAGGAGTTGTTTTCTCACTTTGGGCCTTTACAAAAGTTGTGTTGATCGTCGAGGGCTATCTTTTAATCTGAAAATTTCGGAATTTGAAGCATTTTGATTTTGGTCTTCATCTCCATTGGAGCTCAAACTTTGAGGTAGGGATAACCTACTCCATCTTATGAACTTTGTCTTTGAATTTTAGCATTTTGATATGTTGGGGGTTGTTGGGTAATTTTGAGAAAGTTTGGGCCTTTGTGTAATTTTACAAAAGTTGGGGTTTTAGATATATAAACCTATATGTATGTTAGGCATAGAGAAATGAGATTAATGTTGGGACATTGATGGAAATATAACCTTAGGGTTGTTTTGTGAATCATGGTAATTTGCCCTTATTGGTTTAATTAATTAATGCACATAATTAATTGAAGAAAACGAGGAGTTGATTTGAGAATGTTGATATATTATCTATTAGTGCATTTATTTCCTGCTAGAAATAATTGCTTTGGGCTACCGGTGGAGGGTAGTGTTGATTGTTGTAGACAATGCATGATGATTAGGCAAACTAAAACTAATCAATTGGATGTGTCATAGAGTATGACAGTTGATAGAATACATTAACTTTATGTATCTGTGGATTGTGCATGTGACCAATGTGTTTATATGCATTATGTGTAGACGGTTGATAGAATACATTAATTTTATGTATTGATTGATTGCATATGTGATTCTGTGTTTATATGCATTACTTGTGTATGGGAGGAGATGGGGGATGTACTCCACGGTTTAGTGGAAGATAGGGGATGTACCTCTAAACCGGTTAATGGGATGGACCCAGGGATACAGCTCATATGCTTATCTATTGGAATGTTGATACAGCTTATATGCTTATCTGTTGTAGTATTGATATAGCTCATACGCTTATCTGTTGAAGTATTGATATAGCTCATATGCTTATCTGTTGAAGTATTGATATAGCGCATATGCTTATCTGTTGTAGTAGTGATATAGCTCATATGCTTGTCTATTAAAAGGCTTGTTTAATTTGATATAGCATTAAAATGTATATCATCATCATTTGAGAAGTATGGAAGTAGTTTATGTGTTATTGATACAACACCAAAATGTGTATCCACCTTAAATTTTGAAAGTGTTCTAGTGATGAACTATAATCTCATCAAATGATTTGGTCAGAGTACCGAGTCTTGTTTTTAAACTCAAAGTTGAATAAGAAATGGAAAGTGAATTGTAACATAGACTTGGCTGTCATGGAATTGTAATAAGATGTAAATGGAAGTGTCAGTGTTGACCATCTATCAATTGCTAATCTTTTAGTCATTGTCCATGGTTGGTTTAGTGTATTTCTACTGGGCTGTGGCTCACCCTATATGGGAATATCATTTTCAGGTACAGGTATGCCACCTCCAAGGACATAGCTTGGGAGGCTAGAGACGGATAGACTTTTGTTGTCTTATTTCCTTTTGATGTATTACATGTAAATTCAGGCCAAGGGCTTAATGTGTAATTGAGTTAGTACTCTCTTTTGTAACCAAGTGTTTTCTTGGAAAGCTGTAAGCCCGTAGGGCATTTGCTTTTGTTGTTAACATGTAATTCTTTTGTAGTGAAATACTCTGATGAATTGAAGAATGTGGACCTTTATATGTAAATGCATGTTTATATTGTTGGGTTTATTGTTATTATTTTGAGGGCGTGACACTAAAACCCTGATTTTAGTTGCTTAAATCATGCCATGTTTGGTCTTGATAAGTGTAGTCCAATGCCTCTTTGGTGAGCCTTAGGTGTTGGGCTTGGTTGCATGATATGCTTGCTTTGTTTAGTTGGTTTGGCACCTCCAAGCCTGTAGGGCATTTGCTTTTGTTGTCAAAATGTAATACTTTTGTAACGAAATACTCTGATGAATAGATGAATGTGGACTTTTATGTATCAATGCATGTCTCTATACGGATGGGTTTAATGTTGTTTTTTTTTAGGGCGTTACAATGCCAGATTCAAATATGACCTTCCAATAGCAAAGAAACCCACTCCATCTTGTCATTGTCACCTAAACTGAAAAACAAGTCAACTTTGTCCTCATCTTTCACTATCATAGATGTTGTCATCAACCTTTGGGTATTACTGATTGGCAACTTTAGAAGTTCTACATTAACCAACCTCTTTTGTTAGGATAGGTCATGTAAATATCCTATCCTATGAGCAATTTCCACCATCGTCGTATTAGTATTTTCAATGAATGATCTAAGATTTTTTGTCATCTTTGATAGTTCAGTGGGAATCCCCTCAACATGTCGACCCCGTTTTTTACTAGTTTTAGCAGAGTCAGCATGTACGGTTGAGAACATTACCTGAAGTAGACATTGAATAGTCCATATCACCCATGTTCATACTAAATTGTTCAACATGAGACTCATATCCTTTTTCTGTAGTTGCATTTGCATCCTCCTTGTCCATGCCTGCAACTACATCAGCAGGATCCTCAACCAGTTCACCAGTTGCCCTATCCTTCCCAAATAGAATAAGCCAATCTTTATAGAACCAGAATGGCCTGTTTTGCATCCCTTTTGCATCTGGCACCCTCTACACAAGTGATTATCCAATTACTAAAAAGAACAGATTGATGTATAAGTAAAGAATAATGTAAACAACAATAAGAAAAATGAGATATACCCTGACATAGTTCAGCCATACGTCATCACTATCAACTAGCACCATTTTTTGTTCATCATCCCAACCAAAACCACTTATCTTTAACATATCTTGAAGAGTGTTATATTGTTTCCTCCACAACTTAATCTCTGAGTCGATGTGAGGAGTGGCTTGAAGATTAGTTCCTGGAAATGCACTTAAGATCTTCTCACATTCATTGTAGAAGTCTACCCTAAACTGATTATTATCAAGCTTCCACCTGGGATTTCTTGTAGTTATATCCTTCATGGTTGTAATGAGGATGACTTCCTCACGGTTATTCCAAAACCTTCGAGGTTCCCCCTTCCTACGAGAACTAGTGGTACCTGTGTCATACATACCTATATATATGTATATCATGAGTTTAAATCATAACATAAATGTCAATCATAAATAACAAATCAACTTACACAATATTTGTTACAAATACCACACAAAAACTAAACAAATATGGTTTGAATTACATGTCATTATAAACTCACTATTAAATAAAAATCATCATACAACACTAATTTATTGACCTCTACTTGCTTTCCATTCATTAAACATTTGGGTTGCCAAGGCTGTTCTCCATTCACTCCATTGATCAGATGCTTCAACAACGTCAATCATTTCATCTCCTAATTCAGTAGCTGGAGGAGGAGGATTCATTTCCTCATTCTCATCATCATCAAGATCCATAGGCATTTCACATTGTATGAGATTGTGGAGAAGGCAACATGCAGTGATAATACGAAATTGAGTCTTAATTGGAAAGTAAGAATAAGTCCTCAATATTGCCCACCTCATTTTAAGTAGCCCAAAACACCTCTCAATGATGTTACAAGCAGAAGAGTGCCTCATGTTAAAAAACTCTTGTGGAGTTGTTGGGGCACCCGCTTCTCTCCATGTGGAAAGATGATAACGTTGTCCTCTATATGGTGCAAGAAAACCCTCCCCATTTGTGTAACCTGCATCTACGAGATAGTAGTGGCCTGTAATTATGTAACATGGTTTCATTATGTATGTGACAAAATAATTGTTTAATATAAATATAGTGTACTTATATATATAACAACATATATAATTATCATACCAGTAGGCACTTTCAACCCATTGGGTCTACTGACAGCATCTCTAAGTACTCTAGAGTCAGAAGCAGATCCTTCCCATCCAGGCAAGACATATATGAATTACATGTCTTGGGAGTACACACCCAATACATTTGTGGCAGTTTCTCCCTTTCTCGTTCTATACCTTGGTTTGTCTATTACAGGAGCAAGAATCTTAACATAGGTTTCATCTAAAGCACCAAGACAATTCTAAAAAAAAAAAATTATAAAATTAATATAGGTAATACAAAAATATAATATGCTAATTAAGCGAAGTTGTAAATATATTGTACCTGAAAACAACTCCACGTATCATCTGTACAATTAGCAGTTATTGGTTCAGGCTTCTTAAGGAGGAGACCATGGAGGCGCAACACAGCCTTCAGAACATTATTGAAGTGCTTACTAATTGTTTGACCACTCCGCATGAAATTAAATTTAATTTTGCTGTTCTTAGTATGATGTGCAAGCACATTCAAAACACATTGCTACTTGCTCCTCTAAGACGACATACTTTGAATCAGACAATCCAACACTTCGCACCAACCCACATAAAAGCATAAAAGTACACCTATTCATCCGAAGTTGGTCATGACAATTTATGTCACTATCGTTGACCAATCTATTCAAATGGTCAATTTGTTTTCCATAGGGGTGAGGTCTGGCAGTTATATCATATAAGCAATTAGCCTCATGGCAAGCATGCTGTCATGTTAACACTCACACGCATGCAAGATGCTAAAGCATAAAAAGCTTACCTAGTGCTCTGAGCCAAAACAATAAACTAGTTAGGAATCATGCATGATCCTAGTTCATGTTAAGATGGCTAATGCAACGCATGCAAAATGCAACTAAAATAGGCTCGGCTATTCTACAATGGCATGTGAAATGCAACACTTAACATGTATTCAACTCAGAATTGAAATGCTATGCAATTAGTATGATACGCCGAGCCTGGTGCATGCAAGACAGATGAATGAATGCAAACATGCGAACATAAGTATGCTAATTAAAACATGCCCTAAACTAACCATCATAAGCTAGTAAATAAAAAGGAGAAAGACGTGGGGTTGGAAGACATACATCACACGCACACACGCTTATTACGACATTGCCCTCTTGCAGAGGGTCCGAATAAATAATACAACACAAATAAATAATTAACTACTCTAGCTAATTAAATATTACAAAACCCTAAATTAATTAACAAATTAGTTACAACGGAAGGCCGCTGTAGCCCCACCTCGGAATGCTTGGATGATGTATGCTCGATTCGCCTTGCTCGGAAACCCGTCGCCATGCCACTGTTGCCTCTGTTAGCACTGTTATGTACCTCTGAGAATTGTGAAAATACTTGTGATGCCTTTGGAACACTCCCATAGCACCGTGGGATGTCACCGGCTATAATTCAAGTCCACCGGCCATTGAAATACAATTATCGACCAAAAGTGGAGCCACCGGCTAGACTTTTGTAGTCGGTCAGCAATGAAAGTTGTCGACCGGCCATTTCTTCCTGCAGAACACTAGTTTTGCTGCAGCAGAGGACAGACAGTGCATGGCAAGATATTTTCAAGGCAATGTGTGCATAGCTAATCTCCCTATCATGCAATGAACTCAAGGGAGCATGGCTCTCAGTCCTCAGGCCACCAATCACGCATTTCAATACATGATGGCCAAAGGTGCCAAGTTTACAAATCAATGTAAAATGAATGCAATGAAAACAAATGAATGCTACACACTCTATCATGTTAGGATCAAGAGTGTCGGCAACCGAGGTTTGAGGCGTATTTCATCACTTTAAGTACGAGCACACCTCATACCTCATGTTTGGTTTGACACCCCAAACCAAACACAATGCAATGCATGTATGCAATATGGCTCAAATATGCAAAAATGGCTCATGTATGTAATATGAGGCTAAGTTAGCAAAGCATGCCAAATGCAACACAACCTAAACATGCAAATGTACAATGTGCTAAGCATGCAAAATGCAATGCAACGTGACCTAACATGCAAGCTAAGCTAATGTAACACAAACACACCAAGTATGCAGCAAGGTTATGTGATGCAACTAGCTAAATGACATGCAATATAATAAACACGCAAACATGGTATAATGCAAGCATGCAACAACACACAAATGTAACATGTCAAACATGCAACTATATGCAAAGATGGGCTTAAACCGAAATGGGAAGACCTCAGCCAATCCCAAAACAGTGACCAAAATACCAAAATTAAGGCACTAAAATGCAAGATAAACATGCACACATGTTGGTCCATCAATTTAGGCCACGATGCATAACCTTCAAACATGAGCAAGATGTGATAAATATGAGGATATGGCATTGCAAATAAACTCTAAAATCACATGAAGAATGACGCCAAATCGACTACACAATGCAAACATGGCATGTTAATGGAGTTAAAGCTCAAAGCTAGCTACGGGACTTAAACCATGACTATGTCAACCAAGCCCCAAATGGTCGAGGTGACCCAAAACAGTCCTAAGGCAGACCAAAATGAAGCTAAAACTCATATGGAACAAAGCCAAAACATGCTTTGAAGAAAGACACAAAACGAAACGCATACAAGGCTTAAAAGGGCAAATGCACTACACCCCTTATAACCGAACATGGCATGACTGAGACTAATGAAGTCAAAGTTAAAACAAGTCAAAATAAGCCCTAAAACCCACTGATATGGCAGCCCGAAGACTTAAACAAATAGGCATGCATAATGGCGTAAACATGGAGTATAAGACAACAACTCTTCAAAGCATTACAAGGGTGTTAAATGCAAGCATACGAGCATGGAACATGGACTGAAATGGCATGAGAAGTGATTCCAAATCACTGAAATAACCCAAATGAAGCATGCTCAAGACTCACACACCCAAGGCTAACAAGCCAAAATGCAAGGTGGCTATACAAAGCATGGCAAGCATGACCAAATCGACACCAATCAGAGCTTAAACATGGTAAAACATAACTAAAAACTTCACAAAGCTAAGTCAAAACATGCAAGCATGGTGGTCTAAATGCATGATGCATTTCTAGGCAAAATAGAGGAATGCAAGACAAGTGTATTATGCATGCAATGGACTAACAATCCGACCAAAAACAGAGGTATAATATGATCAAATAACACCAAAAGCCCTTTGAAATGGTGCCAAAATTGACTAAGCATGCATGCTACCTTTATGAGCCAAAAACACAAGCAAAGAAGACACAAAGGGAGAGGGGTGTCCCTCCCCTATACATGACCTCAAAACCACTTCTTCACCACTGAAAATCCTCTAGACTTCAGTGGTGAGAAGGCCAATACATGAAGGTACCAAAGCTCAACAAGAAAAGTACAAAAAAGAGGCCAAACAAGGCCTAAGAGAGGGTAGACAACCCCCAACCCAAAAGCAACCTTAAACAAACATCTTAAGCATGAAAATACATAACTTTTATTAGTTATACACTAAGCTTAAAACAGCATGCAAGGTAGGTTAAAAGCTTATACAAAAATGGGAAATATAAAGCATATAGTGCTCACCCTTGAAGAACACTTCAAGAACACCAACCCCAGCCCCTTCCTCTGATCAAAACAACCTAAAAGCTCTGAAACCAGTCCCTCAACACCTTAGTAACTGAAGTATAGTGCAACACTAGGTGTTTTAGTGGAAAACTAAGAACAAAAGCACCTTTTGAACACTATTCCACACACAAATGGAGAGAGAGATGAAGATATAGAGAGGGAGTGATATATATGTGATATATATGTGATATATATCTCTAATATATACCTTTGATTTGCTCAACCCCTCTAAAGGAGAAGGAAGGCCCTCTTTTATAGAACAAAAAGGGCCTAAGCTTCTTGGAGAAGCCAAGACAAAGGGGTCAAGCTTCCTCAAGAAGCTAGAACAAAGGTTCAAGCTTCTTGGGGAAGCTAAGGCAAAGGTTCAAGCTTCTTGAGGAAGCTAGAGCAAGGGGTTCAAGCTTCCTCAAGAAGATAGAGCAAAAGGGTGCAATGGGTGCAAATCCTCCATGCACGTGTATGGAGGACAGGTATGTGTGCTCCAGCTGGCACAGCTGGCATGAAAAATTACTAAAAAAGGTAAAAAAGAAGTCCCGGCTAGAAAATATGGCCGATTGACCAAACAAACGACCGGCCTACCAAAAATAATGTCGACCGGCCTCACCAATGGCCGGTAGCAACAAAACAGGGCCGGTGGCCTCAAGCCAAGGCCGATGAGGTATGGGGATGACCAACAAGCCATTCTTTGCCCTCAGAAGCAAAAACAAACAAGTTCTTGGTCCACAACCAAGCACAGAACAGGCAAGTTAAGAGATCCTCAGGCAAGGCATGCGGCCGAGACCTTCGGGAACTCAAAACAAACACGAACATGGATGATCATCGAGTATTCAAAGGATGACGTCCAAGTCTTGAGGACAGTCAAAAATTGGGTGTCTATAGTTTGCATTTTTCCCAACCCAATTTGACTTTCTTTTTCTTTTTTTCTTTTTTTTAAGGTTCACAACCAAATCTAAATATACATTTAATTTAATATTATTTTATTTTTTTTGGTTCAACAACAAAAACAAATACACGTTAATTAATTATGTATAGAAATGAATAAATTATTGAATTGGAAGAGATTTCAAAATCCAAACAAGTAAATCAAAGAGACAGAAAATTGACTTGAATATATATATATATATATATGTAGCTATGGAAGAGTTTTCAAAATCCAAACAAGTAAAACAGTCAAATCCCTTGAATTCATCTTTGGAGATAGCGAACATCACTCCAACGTCACAATCTTAAGAGAAAGAGAGAGAATTCTTTGGATTTATGATCACCGCCGGCAAGACTCTGGCAGCTTTTAGTGATTTCAAAAAATGAAAAGTTTTGTGATTTACAATTATATATATAGAGAAAGATATATGTAGCTATGCTTGCATATATGTCGGAAGAAATCAAGAATAAAGACACAAGGGAGGAGAACATCTCGGTGTGGGTATATGGGGAAATGGGCGGGTACCCATCTCCAATGGAAATTTAAAGAATACCACTTACTTGATCCGATGGATAAGAAAAAGGGAAAAATCCATGTATTTGGGTCGGGTCTCCATGGGTACCCATAAGATAGATTATCCATTGCCATCCCTAAAAACACCAAGACAATTCTAATAATAAAACAATAATATAAAATTAATGCACCCAATACAAACATATAATATGCTAATTAAGCCAATTTGTAGATATATTGCACTTGGAAACAACTCCACCTATCATCTGTACAATTAGCAGTTATTGGTTCAGGTGTCTTAAGTAGGAGACCATGGAGGCACAACAAATTTATTGAAGTGTTTATTAACTGTTTGACCACTCCACATGAAATTAAATTTAATTTTGTGGTTCTTAGTATGATGTGGAAGGACATCCAAAAACATTGCTATTTGCTCTTCTAAGACAACATACTTTGAATCAAACAATTTAACACTTCACACCAACCCACATAAAACCATGAAAGTATGCTTATTCATATGAAGTTAGTCATGACAATTTATGTCACTATCATTGACCAATCTATTCAAATGGTCAAATCTCTACACAGGGATATACATACATGCTACTATATCTATATATATATCATCAAATCTCTAGAGTTTTACATTGAGAGAGAAAGAGAACTTGATTTGTTCGTGTGGAGGTGGTGGAAGAGGAAGTGAGCAACAAACAGATCATTCTGAAGGAGTATGTGAGTGGTTTCCCCAAGAGTCGGACATGGTGGTGAAGACTGGTACCATTCGTTTCCAACTTCCAGAGGATTCGAAGAATGCCATTCTGGACAAGAATCTCTACTTGTCTTGCGAACCGTACATACGTTGTCGCATGAGAAAGTTGGAAGGTAGCTACGTTGAGTCCTTCATTCCTAGTTCTGTAAGTCAATTTTTAAACTATATATATCTATACTATTATATATGTGAGCGCATGACTTGGTGTCTAATAGTATGGTGGTTTCTCCTTCTGCACATGGCAAATTTTCCTAACCTAAAATAAAAATATATTATTCATGTGAGCACATGACTTGGTGTCTAATAGTGTGGTGGCTTCTCCTTCTGCACGTGGCGAATTTTCCTATCCTAAAATATAAAAATATTATTTGAAGGCGTGAGAAAGATTTGAACCCAAAGCCTTGGGTTTCATTAAGAACACTTTTACTATTTAAACAACATACATATTATGATATTAATTTCTTTATTATTTGTTTTTATACTTACTTATCTAAATTGCACCATTTAGGCAACATACATACTATGATAATAATGTCTTTATTATTTATTTTTATACTTACTTATTTGAATGGCACACGCATTACATGTGCCACCTACTAATATATATATATGTGTGTGTGTGTGTGTGTGTATTATACCGAGAAGCATTTGATTGGAAGATCTAGATTGTTTGATGAAATTTGGGGTGTTTTTGGTAATACTCCGTAGGAGAGGACTG
Source organism: Camellia sinensis (assembly GCF_004153795.1). Taxonomy (NCBI): domain Eukaryota; kingdom Viridiplantae; phylum Streptophyta; class Magnoliopsida; order Ericales; family Theaceae; genus Camellia; species Camellia sinensis. The sequence goes on from NW_021025388.1 coordinate 762,080, forward strand.
TTCGTTATTGTCTTTTTGCCTCGTTTCAAGTTCTGAATAATTATTTTAATGGAATTGAAGAAGTGGATATGTAGAATTTTATATTTTTAATCTTTTTATCATGATACCAACTATTGATAATGATCTTTTTTCTTGTGTTCTATTTGATGGGAAGATCTGGATAATTATGATTAAAAATAAGTTCTAATAAAATTGTAACTAAAAATAATTTTTAATGATAAGTTTTTGCATGTCATTAAAAATTGATAATTATTGATTTTTTTTGTTACATTTTAAAAATTGTTGCTAAAATTTATAATTAGTTACTTTTTTTTTTTGACTAATTTTCAAATTGTTGCTGAAAGTTTAAATTAGTGACTTCTTTTTATAACGACTTTTTAAAACTATCGCTAAAACTTGTAATTAATAACATTTTTTGTGACAAAAATTTTAAAACTGTCGCTGAAAATTAACAATTGGTGACGTTTTAATAGTGTTTGATGAAAAATACCATTAATTTTCATAAGATTTATTGGACAATAAATTTACTTATTAAGACCTACACGTAACTCTCCCTAATTATTATAATAGAAGAATATAAATTGACATGTCACAACCTATAGAATCTGTTGAAAATTTGGGGGAATTACGAAACTGACGTAACAAAATTCTCAAATTGCTCTCCAATTCCTCGTACTATGTTTAGAATTTAGGCTATCATCACAAATATTTTGTATGTTTCCTAATTTTTATTTATTTATTTTTTGGAGTTTTAACTGTGTTGAATATCTATTAGATAGTTTTAGGGCATCTACAACCCTTCACTTTTTTCTATTTTGTCAAATTTGTTCAAAAATTTAGATCAAAAGCTTGATTTAATATAGCTCACTTGAACGGTAACAATCAATTTTTCATCAATTTTTTTATTTTTTATTTTTAAATAGATAACCTCTCCCAAAAATCTCCTTTAACCAATTAAGGTGAAAAAAATAGCCTATCTCCAATCTTAACAATTTTATCAAACTTAAATGAAAGAAGGGTAGTTGGAAATTTGGTGAAAGATTTGATTCATACCTATCTCCAATCATTCACCAAAATTTTCATCTAATTTGATTCCATATTTGAGTAAAAGCTTGATTGATGTGAACTACTCCAATCCTTTCATCAAATTTTCATCAAAATCTTTTAAACAATTACCTTCTCATCCCAAATTTCACTTTTCATCAAATTTGATGAAAAAAATCATCTGCAATGCTTCATCTTTTTAAATTTTCATCAAACTCAAATTTGATTAAAGATTTGATGAGTTCACAATTTGATGAAAAAAATGATTCTCCCTTGATTTGATGAACATTTGATGAAAGGATTAGAGATGTTATTTGAACACTTTTTTTTTTTTTTTATCAAATTTAAATTTGATGAAAGAAAAGTTGATGGATCGGAGATGCTCTTTGATACAAATTTGATGAAAGGATTGAATGTCTTTTCACCAAATTCGGCATCATCTAATGATGGGTTTGGTGAGGGATTAGAATGCTCTTGCATCTTTCTATTTTGATGACTTGACATAATTTGTAGAGTTACTTCGGCACTTTGATGTGAGTCCACACTTCACAATTACCTAAAAGACACTAATTCGCTGTTGCTAAGATTTTGGCAGAGCTTTTAAGCTGGTTTTTTTAAAAGGCTATTTTTGCCTTTTTTGTTCGCAATTTTTTAGACTAAATGTTTCATTCTAGTGTAGTCAATTGTTGGACACTGAAACCTTTGGGGATCATGTCTCTTGTGATATGCAGTCCAAAACAAAAAACACTTTTGAAACCTAACTGATTCGTGATTAGATTAAGATTTAATTGTACCAATTCCCAAACAAGTAAAACTCACAATCTAAATCATCAAGCACATACGAAAGTGATTTAGACTATTGTTTCAAAATAATAAATTGACACACATGATTTTTGCGTGGAAAAAATCATTATTGGAGCACCTCCAATTGTGATTAAAAAATCATGGGCGAAACACGACAAATCAATCCACTATGAAGGAAAGAAAGAATACAAAATACCGAAACTCTGACAATTTGTTTTTAACAATTTGTATATCTTCCACTGCAATCTTCGTCTTAGAATTGATTAGATTGATGTTGATTCCACAACATCCACGTCGACTCAACGCGCATAGCTTTGAACACCTTCGAACGCTTCACTCTTGTATCTCTAGATTCCACTAAACAAGCACACTCTTGAAGATAATCACTCAAACAACCCTTTAATGTGTGTTATCCGACCACGTGAGTTTAATACTCAAGCAAGCGTCAAAGGAAAACTAGTAAACTAGTCTCAAAAGAAAACCATAGAGCCCTCAAAATAGATCTAGAAGCATTAAACCTAAAAACGGACCTGAACACATATATATAGAAAACAGGGGCCGCGTACCCTGCTCGAGCGCAGGACTTGCCGCTCGAGTGGAGTCACTAAAACGCGTACGATTAAACAGGTCTCCACTCGAGCGCTGGAACTCACGCTTGAGCATAAAAACACACTTCCCAGTATTTGTGCAGACAAATGATGACGAATGTCAATGTGTTTGGTACGAGAGTGTTGGACAAGATTTTTAGAAATGTTAATGGCACTTGTGTTATCACAGAAGACGGTGAAAGTGTTCTGGTCTATACCATAATCATGAAGCATTTGTTTCATCCATAACATTTGGGCACTACAACTCCCTGTAGCAATGTACTCAGCCTCAGAGGTCGAAAGAGAGATGGCATTTTGCTTGTTGCTATGCCAGGCAACCAAATTATTCCCAAGGTAAAAACACCCCCTAGATGTGCTCTTACGATTATCAGCACACCTTGCCTAGTCGGCATCAGAAAAACAAGTGATTTTAGCTGTAGTGTCGGTTGAGAACCAAATCCAATAACCCAATGTCCCATTAACATACTTAATGATGCGTTTGACTGCAAGAAGATGAGACTATTTAGGACAGATTTGGTAACGGGCACAAACACCTACAATGTCAGGACGATTGGCCGTGAGGTACAAGAGACTCCCTATTATACTCCTATAAAGGGTAGGATCAACATCAGTACCAGAGGAATCTTTGGAAAGGTGAAGACTGGTGCTCATGTCATGTACTTAAAGAATGTCTTTTATAGCGATCCCGGTTTTCCCTTCATTGTTTGTTGTATTCAGGACTCGGTTCCGTGGATGCGTGTTGTTGTCTTATTATCGTTTCCATCATTTACCCTTTGTATTTGAGTTTTGAGTTGTGTTGGGCAAGTTTGAAACAGGTTGGTTGTGTTTGGAAACCAAGGGTTGATGTCCAGATTTTGGGCTTCACGCTCGAGCGGGGCTTTTGACGCTCGAGCGGACCTGTTTGTATATCAGCTCAAAAAATAGCTTTTGGATCACTTTTTTGGGCCAATCTCTTTCTCTAACTTTTCAAAGGTTATGCATGATTATACAAGATTCATCTCATTAAGTAAGATACATGTACATCAATTAGAAGGTGACTAATTATTGATGAATGCACATATATATACAATGTATAGAAGACTAATGCTAATACATTGAATGTGATGGATTCATTATGAATGAATCTTAGAGATGCATTATGTATCTATTATGAATATGTAAGATACATTAATCTATCTAATGAATTCATTAATATAGAAGATGCATTATGTATCATGAATGTATGAGATACACTAATCTATTTAATGGAGTTCATTGAATGAATAACTTGAGAGCTTCTCACTCTAGACTACAACTTCTCTATAAAATCCATCTAGCTCTTGTGTGTTTCTAGCCTAGTTCCTTTGTAAGAAAGGTGGAGTTTGGCGTGGCCTTCGTTTTGATCCGAGAAAGGTTGGGTTTGGAGCACTTTCGAGTTTCTCTCTTCCTCTCCTTGGGTTCTCCATTTGAGGTAGGGATTTCTTTGTTCTTTTTCAATACTCCGTCTATAGATAGACAAGTGGTAGTTTTGTATTGCATGAAAATCATATCCATGTTGGATTTGTTTGAAAATCATGAAGGGGAAACCTAGGGTTGGTTGTTTGAGAATGAATTTGTTATCATTGATTGTTATTTGGGCTATTTGGGAGGTAATCTAGCATGATATTGTTGAAAGAAGAGAAAGCCCTAAATATTATTTTGATTTGGTAAATTAAAGAGGGAGGATGATTGAACAATATTTGTAAATCACTATTGTTAATATGAGTTGTGTAAAAGCATTGGTGACTAAGGGATTAACTATGGCATCGGGGTTATTTGAAATGAACGTATTGAACTAAGATGAGTTATGGCTTTATTATCCATGAAATTGGTTTTATGAAATGAAAAGAATGGATTTGGTTTTGTGAAATAAGAAAAGTGTTTTGGGAATAAGTGGTGGAACATGTCTACTTGGGAAATTATGAGGGTTGATCTTGAAAATGGGAAGTGAAATGTTAACTCTATGTGAGTCTCGAAAAATGAATATGTGTATTGAATTATTGTATCATGAGTGTTGAATACACATATTTGGGGGTTTTATCTTTAACTATCGTACCAGTGTCGTTGTTGGGCTTAAGATTGCTTAAGAGTTGAGTCTCTTTTAATAGGTATACTAAATACATGCATCTAGAAGTTTTGTCCTTGGTCATCGGTGGAGGATGACATTGTTGTGTTGAATCGTTGTGTATGTATTAAACTTATTAGTTGTGCTTTGTTATATTGAGATGGTTGGTGTTATATACCGCGCTTAGAATGAGGGGTACCAGTGCCTTCCAGCTAGCGCCTGGAGAACTTGGACTAGGTACCATTACCTTCCAGCTTGTGTCTGGAGAATATGGCTAATCATTTGATCGTAAGGTGTATACTTAACTTACCATGCTTATGGAAGGTAGAGTAGAGCTTTTATCATCATTGTCTCAATGTATCTGAGTATGTCATGAGTTACGATGGTTATGGTTTTGAAAGGCAAAGTTGCCTTATTTGTTGATTATACACATGTTGATGATTTGTTATTTCCCTTTTTTCTAAAGGAATGCATGTATAGATGTGAATGTGTTGATAACCGACATAAATAATATTTTATGTTATTTTGGAAAGTGGAAAGGAATTGAATATTTCTGAATATGTTTTGAAAAAGGGAAATTGGTTGTAAGAATGGAAAATGGGGGAAAGTAATGGGCTTGGTGAAACTGTTTTCTAGAATTGTTATTGAAATGAAAGTTTGGGGAAAAGGAGTAATGAAAAGAAAAGAAAGGTGAATCGGTTTCAGTGTTGAATAAAATGGCTGATTTTGAGAAAAGTTCATACATATGTATATTTTGTATAAACTGCCACCTTACTACTGTAGTATGAGATTGAACATTCATGATCATAGCTATCTGTAAGTTGTTATTGTTGAGGACCATGTTGAGATCCCTACTGGACTATATGTTCATCCCACGTTGTTGAATCTTTTTCAGATGATAATCAGGATGTTCTACAAGATCTTGGATCTTCATATTTGTTGGCCACGGGGCCTCTTTTGTGTTGGCGGAATGCCATTTATGAAAAAGGGTTATACCCTTCTTCTTGACTCTTTAATGATGTAAGCCCAAGGGCAATTTATTTCGTATGCTCATGTTGTATTTAATTTGCATACGAATAAGAGAATGGTTATCCATTTCTACTAGTCGAACATTTGAGTTTATTTCCGCATGTGATCTCTGAACTTGAATTAAAGTAATGAATTTGATAATGATTTCGAGTAATAAAAAGTGGAGCGTGACAGAATGAGAGGAGTTTTGTGTGGTACGTTGAAGAGAGAATACAAAGCAGAGAGAGAGAATTATAGAGTGTGTAATTCTTTGTTCCAAATATAGTGAAATTCGTTGCCCATGGACGTAGGCGATTTGCCGAATCACGTAAATCTTTGTGTGTTCTTGCTTGTGTGCTTGTTGGTATCAGAGCATTGTTGTATGAAAACATAATTTTTTTTCTGTAAACTGAAAATTTCGAAGTTGTCGAGATCATGTTTTCAGCATACCACGACGACCGCCTCGACAAGAGGAGTTCAGACCTAGAAAGACCAACCCACAAGGACACTTCACGCGCCCTCACGTGCTTGTCGAAGTTCTGCCGGAAAGTTCAGTCCGGCAAAGTAGCAAAGGTTGAAGAAGCCAACCTATTCTAAAGGCTTTAAGTATTCACTTGTGTACTAAAATAGCACAAGTTCATACTTGGCAGAGTGGTTAGAGCCTTTGATTTGAAGCATTGAGGTCAAGGGTTCAAAACCCTTCCTAAAAAAATTTCCCATTTATTTTTGGAAGCTACCACGTCACGCCACACGTCAGCTAGCTCAACTGCCACAGCATCGACACACCTGTCACGTCAACTGTAATGCCCTGAAATAATTCAACATGAACTACCCACATTAATTAGCATTCACACAACAATGACGGCAATCCTTCCATCATTTCATAGTTGATAATGAGTTTGTACAAAAGGTTCACATGCGGATATACATTCAACAGTAAAGAAAACACATGAATCTATAGCATGTGAAGCAACTAGTCTCAAATCAATAAAGTGCCCTTAGGGCTTACATCTTCCAAGGCAATAGTCCGGCTACACAAAATGGTCTCTCGGACCCATACACAGTAGCCCTTGGCTTACAAAAATTACAACAACAATAAGAGAACTTTTACTCTTCACAAAGCATCTACGCCCTTAGTTCGGCGGGATCACCACATCTTTACCTGCACCAATTCCCATAGGGGTGAGCATAAAGCCCAGTAGAGAATTCTTACAAAGTATATACAGTTATGCAACTCTCAATTTAAAATGCATATGCGATGCCATACAATGCCTTTATAAGAAAGAAAATTCATTTCAATGTTCAACTTGAAAATCACCATGTTAACAATAATATTTCACAACCTCAATAATTTCAAAACTTCCATTTCTTTTAATCAATAGGGGTGGTAAATACGGCACTGGTAATCCCTAGGCTGGTGTTTGCAAGTAGACTCTAGGTTTCTGGTCTTTCACCATAGACACTCAGGCCAACTTATCAAAATCATCTACACCCCCTAACCGGACTTACCAACGTATTTACCCCTTTCACATTTCCGTTAGTTCTCATTACAAAATAATCCTTCTTAAGTAAACATGATGAGAATGCAATAATGGTACAATTTGCTTCATGCACATTTATGATAATGAATCAAATAAAGGTGCAATGCAATAATTAATATCTCATGACATTTCTCCCTTTTCAAAGTCTCTACAATAATGTCCACAATCACATTTCCCATTACCTCTTTTCAATGCTCTTCCCCAAGATAACCATATGTTATCTACACTTGATCACAATTTCCCTTTTCACAATTCATAGCAATATTGTCTCATCAAGACTACATGTAATGTCTTCAAACATTAACTCTCACAAATCCATATTGCACAACAATTATCATCTTACACTTATATATATATTGCCATACATTCAACAATAGTTTTAAAATGAGTTCTCCAAACTCTTATATCAAGAAAATTATCACTTCTTTATATCACATTGTGAAATCCACACTTATTGACTCATTTAAACACAAGAAATGAAGAATTTCATAGTTTTTCTCATGTTTTCAAAAACTCCCAATTTCTAGGGTTCTTTCTCAAAACCAAAACACCTTTCATTTTCATATGAAAGCTCATCAAAAATCATCTTTCTTATAACACAGGTAAAAGGCTACAAGGATCAACTTAGAACATTTAAAGTTTAAACCCTTATTTTGAGAAATCTCATCATCCTTGAGCCAAGAACCAAACTCTCAAAATACATTCAAGAGAAGCAATAAAATCAACATATATCTTGCAAAACATGTATATATAACTCAAGAATGTCCTTACCTCAAGCTTGTTGAAGAAATAGAGATGATGAGAGAGATGAAACCCTAGCTTGATGATGTAGAAAGAACATCTCCACCGCACACAAGGAAGTTCTTGAGATGTTCTCTATCTTTGATGAAAGAGTCAAGGTTGGATCTCAACGGATGGAAGAAGATCAAGGGTTCTAATCTAGCTTTGAGGTTAAAATGTAGAGAAAGGGGAGAGAGATATATTTTTAGAGAGAGAGAGAGGTAATGAAAATGATATACAAACAGCCCCAAAAGAAAATAAAAATAGAGCCTCGGAACTGGGCTCTCCCGCACATGCGGAGCCCATTCCCACACATGTGGCTTCCCCATTCCGCATGTGCGGCACCTCCCCGCACCTCCTCACGCACGTGCATTTATTTCAGTATGCACGGCCTAGCCTCCCCTGTTTCCCGCACGTGCGGCCTAGGGACCTGCACATGCAACCCTCACCCAGTAGCCCAAAAATTCCTGATTCCACTCCCGGGCACTCCGAACCCAACCATGCACTCTCTAGAGCAAGTGAAATTCCACACCGAATAAGACAATAATAAGAACTTAATTTGAAGAAAATTTTTTGACGTTTTCAAACTCAATGAGAGCAAAAGAACGGAGTGAAGACGAAAAAAGAAAAGAAATAGGGAACAGAGACCCGATCATCACATCAGCGTCCCACTCAGCACTGCTACATGTCGAGACACATCATCGCCAGCCCAACTGCCACATCAGCGCTACATCAGAACGGCTGCCATGTCATCAATCCCAGTCAACCGAACTTTTTAAAATTGTAGGGACGCCCCTGAAAGTTTGGTAAATTGTATTTCAGCCCCTGATCTTGCTAAAATTACAATTTAGCCCCTAAAACTTCTATTAATTGTAGTAAGGTTCCCAAAGTTTTGGTAAATTGCAATTTGGCCCCTGGATTTGGAGAAATTTCATTGAGGTCCCTGGAGAGGTGGAGAAAAGTGCTTTCCTAGCTAAATCAACCATTCCAGACACAACAGTGGATTTTGTTTTTTGAGATTCAGACCTGAATTTTCAGTGAAGTTTTCGGAAGCTTAGAATTTGCCTTGTTCTGACCATTTCAAGCGTCTATTATTGTTTGTGGTAGAGATTATTGAGCAGTCTCAATGGCAGAATCTACAAAGACGAGATCAACCAAGTCCACAAGTAATCCAACGACTACAAGCAACTCTAGGCATTGGACCCCGGGAGACAAACCAGATGACTTGGACGAGATAGAATGGGAGAAAGTGAATCTCCTGGCCTGCAGTTCTATCTGACTTTGCCTTGCAAAAGAGGAGAAGTACACCTTCATAAAAATATGATACTGCAAAGGAGCTTTGGAAGGCGCTGGAAGACAAGTTCATGACAAAGAACATTGAGAACCAGCTCTACATGAAGAAGAGGTTGTTTCGTTTCGACTATAAGAAAGGTATTTCAATGAACGAACACCTGAACAATTTCAACAAAATTCTTGCCGATTTGAAAAACCTGGATGTTCAAATCGATGATCAAGATAAAGCACTGTTATTGTTAAATTCCTTGCCTGACACATACATCTCACCACCACTTTACTGTATGGTAAAGAAAAGATCAAGTATGTTGATGTTTCAAACGCCTTGGTAAATAATGAGTTCAAAAGGAAAGATAAGTCTGCAAACAGGGACTCATCATCAGAGGCTTTGACAGTCAGAGGCAGTACGAATAACAGAAGATGTACAGAGCAGGGAAAGTCTCGCTCAAAATCTAGAGGGAGATCATCAGATAGAAGATGTCTTGCAAAAGACGAGTGTGCTGCTTGTCGCCAGAAGGGGCATTGGGCAAAAGATTGTCCCAACAAAGACAAGAAAGATGAAAAGGTGAACATTGCACGAGATGGAGATAATGGTGAAGGATCAGCCTTCACAGTTTCATCACTTGGCCAGTCTGATGAATGGATTCTAGATTCCGGATGTTCCTACCACATGTGTCCTAACAAGCAATGGTTCTCGAGCTTACGAGAGTTCGATGGAGGAGTTGTGTTGATGGGCAACGACCAAGCTTACAGAACAAAGGGGATTGGAACAATTCAACTAAAGATGCATAATGGAACAATTAGAATTCTTGAAGATGTTCGATATGTACCAAATTTGACGAAGAATCTCATTTCAGTGGGAGTTTTAGACTCCAAAGGTTACAAAGTAACTGTGGAAGGTGGAGTCCTCAAAGTTATTAGAGGAGCTTTTGTTGCAATGAAGGGTACTCAGAAGGGAAATTTATATTTCCTAGACAGCTCTAGAGTCATAGGGAGAGTGGCTGTCCCCACCAGCACAGAAGATGATGTATCAGACACTTCCAGACTTTGGCACATATGCCTAGGGCATGTCAGTGAGAAGGCTTTACAAGGGTTGGTAAAGCAAGCCCTGTTGAAAGGCGCCAAAACAGGGAGACTTGAGTTCTGCGAGCATTGTGTACTGGGCAAGCAAACAAGAATCAAGTTTGGTACTGCCATTCATCATACCAAAGGGATTCTAGACTATGCTCATACCAAAGGAATTCTAGACTATGTTCATACCAATGTATGGGGTCCTTCCAAAAATGCTTCTTTGGGAGGTAAACACTACTTTGTGTAGTTCATTGTTGATTTCTCAAGAAGAGTATAGGTGTACGCAATGAAACATAGGCCCTGTTTGGTAGGGGCTTATTTCCAGCTTATTTCAGCTTTTAGCTTAATTTAAGCTATTTTGATGTGTTTGGTTCAGCTTAAAAATACAACTTATAGCTTTTTGTAAGTCAAAAATCAACTTATTCTTTGAGTGGGGGAGGAGAAGCTTAATTTATAAGTCAAAAATCAGCTTATGTTCACAGCTATAAGCTATAAGCTGTTAGACTATAAGTTATAATCACTTTCCCATAGCTCTACCAAACGGGGCCATAAAGATGAAGTATTAGACATCTTTCTTACATGGAAGAAAATGATTGAGACCCAGACAGGCAGGAAGATCAAGAAGCTGAGATCTGACAATGGCGGCGAATACATATCAGATCCCTTTTTTGAGGTTTGCCAGAATGAAGGGATAGTGAGACATTTCACAGTTAGTGGAACGCCACAGCAAAATGGAGTTGCAGAACGCATAAACCTCACTTTGGTGGAGAAAGTCCGGTGTATGCTGTCATATTCAGAATTGAGCAAGGCATTTGGGGGCGAGGCATTGAACTATGCTCGTCATCTTGTTAACCGACTACCTACTTCAGCACTTGATGGCAAGACTCCCACGGAGGTACAGTCAAGAGTGCCAGCTACTGATTATAATCAGCTACGTATCTTTGGATGTCCAGCTTATTTTCATGTTACAGAATCTAAGTTGGACCCTAGAGCCAAGAAAGCTATCTTCTTGGGCTTCAGTGATGGTGTCAAGGGATATAGACTTTGGTGCCCTGAATCAAAGAAAGTTGTCACTAGAGGAGATGTTACCTTTGATGAGTCTACAATGCTGAAGTAGCCAAATCCTTAAGAGAATGATGAAGCATTGAAGAAGTCAGTGCAGATAGAGTTTGAGACTCCAGCGAAGACTGCAAAGACAGGTAACAATCCTGAAGAATTTTCAGTTGACAGCTCTAAAGAATATTCTGAAGAGAGTTCAGATGAAAATGAAGATCCAGAGACCCCACAACAGTCAGAACCCATTGCAATCAGAAAAAGAAAAAGAGTTACTAAGCAACCCAGTTGGATGACCGATATGGTGGCCTATGCACTTCCAATCATTGAAGATAATATTCCCTGCACTTTCAAAAAAGCTGTGCAAAATCCAGAAAGTGTCAAATGGAAGGAGGCTATGGATGAAGAGATTGGGTCACTTCACAAGAACCAGACTTGGGAGTTGGTGCAACTTCCAAAAGGCAAGAAAGCAATTGGGTGTAAGTGGGTTTACACCAAGAAGGAAAGCATCCCAGGCAAAGACAACATCAGATTTAAAGCTAGATTGGTAGCTAAAGGCTATACCCAGAAAGAAGGAATAGTCTACAATGAGGTATTCTCACCTGTTGTGAAGCACACGTCTATTCGTATCTTGCTAGCTTTGGTTGCACAGTTTGATCACGAGCTCGCCCAACTCGATGTCAAAACTGCCTTCTTACATGGAGATCTTGAAGAAGAGATATACATGACCCAGCCAGATGGTTTCAAAGTTGCTGGAAAAGAGAATTGGGCATGTCAGCTGAACAAATCGTTGTACGTGTTGAAGTAATCCCCAAGACAGTGGTACAAGCGATTTGATCGGTTCATGACGGAAAAGAAATACACAAGAAGCCAGTATGATCATTGTGTATATTTTCATAAGCTTTCTGATGGTTCCTTCATCTATTTGCTCTTATATGTAGATGATATGCTGATTGAATCTAAGAGCAAGGTAGAGATTGATAAACTCAAGGCACAGTTGGTAGGAGAGTTCGAAATGAAGGATCTTGGTGAAGCAAAGAAAATTCTTTGCATGGAGATCAAAAGACACAGGAAGAAGGGCACGGTTTGTCTGACACAAACCCAGTATCTGAAAAAGGTGTTAGACAGATTTGGCATAAATGGAAAAACAAAAGCTGTGAGTACACCATTGGCCCCTCATTTCAAGCTTAGTGCTTCAATGTCTCCACGCATAGAAGAAGAACCAAAGCATATGGCACAAGTTCCATATGCAAATGCAGTTGGTACATTAATGTATGCTATGGTTTGTACAAGGCCTGACATCTCACATGCTGTGAATATGGTAAGCAGGTATATGCATGATCCGAGGAAAGGTCACTGACAAGCAGTGAAATGGATCTTAAGGTACTTACATGGCACAGTTAATATGGGTTTGAAGTTCGAGAGAGATCATAGACTCGGACAGAATTTTGTTGGATATGTGGACTCAGATTATGCTGGTGACTTGGACAAACGCCGGTCAACAACAGGGTATTTATTTACGCTTGATAAAAAGCCAGTGAGTTAGAGGTCAATGCTTCAGTCAACGGTGGCTTTGTCTACTACAGAGGCAGAGTACATGGCAGTGACAGAAGCCTTTAAGGAAGCTATTTGGCTACATGGGTTGATTGAGAACTTGGGTATTGTTCAGAAGCACGTTGAGGTGTACTTCGATAGTCAAAGTGCCATTTGTTTGGCAAAGAACCAAGTTCATCATTCCCGTACCAAACACATTGATGTTTGTTTCCATTTCTTCCGAGAAATTCTGAATGAAGAGGATATTCTGCTTCAAAAGATTAGTACTGCAGATAATCCGACCGATATGCTCACAAAATTGGTTTCTGCAATCAAGTTCCAACACTGTTTGGACTTGGTCAATATCTCTCAGAACTGAGCACCTTCGGCTGCATGGTAGTGTTGATCGATCACTATGTTAGATAGAGAATCCTCGCCAAGGTGGAGATTTGTTAAAGATTGGCTCAGATTTTCAACGATGGCTGCTGATTGATGGCTACCATAAATGCTGATCGATGGTTGCCATAAATGATGGTGGTTGCCATAAATGAAGTCGGCAGCTTGTCTCTTCCATTGATCTATAAATGGGTAATGAATCAGAGGAGTTTTGTGTGGTAAGTTGAAGAGAGAATACAGAGCAAAGAGAGAGAATTATAGAGTGTGTAATTCTTTGTTCGAAATATAGTAAAATCCGCTGCCCGTGGACGTAGGCGATTTGCCGAACCACGTAAATCTTTGTGTGTTCTTACTTGTGTGCTTGTGTGTGATTGTTTTCTGCCTCCTAGGCACAACATAAAGGCCAAGATTGTTTACGTTAGCTACAGTATTTAGGATTTTTGTGGTCTTTTGATAAATCATAAAAGTTTGCATGAGTGACTTTTCTTGTTTTTTTTATTGCTAGTGACTTTTCCTGTTGATGTTTTGCAGCCTATAACTGGATATGGAGTGGCTAGAGTTTTGGATTCTGGACATCCAAACTTTAAGAAAGGTGACATGGTTTGGTGCATGACTAGATGGGAAGAATATATTGTCATTAAAGACCCACAAAGCCAATTTAAAATTCAAAATGTAGATGTGCCTCTTTCTTATTATACAAGAATCCTTGGTAAGTTTGTTTAATTTGTTTGTTTCAACTACTAGAAGCGTAATACGTAGTTTTCTTATATTTTTCTTAGTTACAAGAATCATTTTATTCTTTGCACAACATCTCTGCTTGAGGAGGTTAGCAGGATATGAAGCTAAAAAGCCTTCTTCGTTTCACTTATTTTTGTCTAACTGTAAGAAGGTCAACAATTATACTTAGTGAGATCACCAAGGGGATCATTTGGGCAGGCATTGATATTATGAGAACGTTCATTCTGAGAACTGGCTGCTTGACATTTGAAGGAACAGAATGAGCTTCCACTAACTTTTACTAGCATATTAGTTTGGAATTATGAAGTGATAATATGTGATGCCTCTCTCTCTCTCTCTCTCATATTTGAAATTTTTTCTCTGTAATGACATAATGGGATATTAATTGCACTAGCCTTAGCTCCAATATGTGGGGTCTTTGGGAAGCTTCTTTATGTTCAATTTTGAAGATTAAAGGAACTTGTAACTAGACATGCTAAATTTATGGATCCTGTTGACGTCTGAAGAATGAAATTTGAAATGTGACACTAGAAGACTCCTCTCTCTCTCTCTCTCTCTCTCTCTCTCTCTCTCAAAAACACAGATGTTTGTAGAAAACTCTCTTTTCATTTACTATGTTTTAATTTAATAAATAATTTCTTTCTTATTTTTGGGCTGGCAGTTTCCACTAATTAGACTGAATATACCAACTTAATCTGTCTTCTTTTTCTTTTTTCTTTTTTTTTTTTCTCCTTTTTTCTTATTTCTTTTTTCTCCTTTTTTCTTAAACCTTATAATTAAGGCCGAATTGTGCAACACTAAGGCCGTTAATTAGAATCTCTTAACTTTACTTGCTTGTCAAACCATATATTTTATGTCTGTTTAATGTCAATCAAGTTGTACGTAGTGGGAGCATAAAATGAGCAAAAATGCAGGACTTGTGGAGAAAAGTTCATCCCGCACGTGCATTGACTTTTTCCGCATGTGTGGCAACACCTCAAAACCGTGCCACTGATTTAAACCTGTTTGAAAGATAGCAGAGGTATAAAAAGGCAAAAAAGAGGCTGGAATAGGGTTCTAAAATTTTGAAAGAGAAAGAGGAGGCTAGGGTTTGGAAAAGAGGTGATTCTCAATCTTCAAAGCAAATTCCCATGGAGGGTTCCATCTCTTTCATCTCTTCCCACTCCTTCATGAGTGGCTAGGCTTTTCTTTTCTAGGGTTTTGATGAAACCCTAGCTATGTAATTAGGTTTTCTTTTTGGTTTTTTGATTATGTAAAGGTTTGAATAAATGTATGGTGTTTCAAAAGTTTCATATATATATGTATATATATTTCACTGTTTCTTCAAATATTCAGCTTTCTGTGATTGTTGAACGCTTTCCATATAATAATTTTCTATTCCTTGATATTCAAGGTATAAGACGAACCATAATACGAGGGACGAGTCGTGTCACTACCCTAGTTTAGAGCGAAGGAATAAAAAGGCAGAGGTATAAAAAGGCAGAGATGAAAGATAGCAGAGGTATAAAAAGGCAGA